>LQNK01000078.1:409216-429333 GCA_001586405.1 Phoebis sennae | reverse complement strand
TTGTTTTATTATGTGACACAGCTATGAATATGTTTAATTGATCTCAAGATATCGGAAAAGACCTTTAAATTAGTATGTAAATTATAACGTCAACCTATATTGCTGGTTTACTTACGGTACGTTCAGTTCATTGAATAAGTGTAACAGCCGTATGTTCCAAATAAATACGTACAACTTAAATTTTTCTTTATATTGAATTATTTAAATTAATTATGTCATTTATAATTTTATAAATGTGTCACTAAATAATAAATCGCCAACACATTATGCCGCATGTTCACAAACTCTGTAAATGCCGTGTGGCGACAGTTTAGAATACGTGAATCGCCACCCTTTTTCTACCTGTAGGTGTCGTGAGAGGCGACAGAGGATAATTCTTCTGCATAACATCATCAGCAGCGTGTGAGCCGAGCATTGCATGATTGGGCCAAGCTCGCACTGGTCGGTTTAACTACCACCACACCCCCCCCAACCCCAGCAGAAGATCGGCGTGATGCACTTGTGGCGTCTCGTGACGTCACAATTCCTAAATCGCAATGTTGAAATGTTTTCGCCGCTAAGCATATATACAACTTCCAAAAATAAATCCTCGAGGCCTAATGGCCGGCCAGTCCTGTGGTTCGGACTGGTCGAGGATCCTCCCTTTTCGTTGGAGGAAAAGTACCACCCTCCACACACATTGCACTGTGCTTCGTACAGTGAGCGGGGCCCGGAGGCCTGGAAATCTCTTTCCGTCACCCATTCCCTTCAAGTAGGTAAGATGTTTTAAATGTTTATGGGCTGCGGTCAGTCACTTATCATTAGTAAAGCTCATTCTCCGCTTACCTACTCTAAAGTGGGTGACAGGACGCACGAAAAATAGTACGCGGTTTTAAAGATCGCAAACTTACTCGGCTCGATGTCGCAATAGTGACAACGCACAGCTTTATCATTCTGTTTTGCGATGACATCGAAAGAAGTCTTGTGCTATTTAGGTATTATGTCTTATTTCATTATAAAAACTAATAAAAGGGGATGTCGTAATTTTTCACAGACAAGGGTTATTTCCAAAACCATCAAAGTACTTAGGAGAGTACAAAGTACTTACACGAGGGAGAAAGATTGTTGAGCCATAAGTCCGCGAACTTACTCGCGTGTCTGTCACTCCTTAAGCATTAACAAAAGTGCACATCACATTCACAAGTACATTCAAAAAAATAATAATTAGATAGTGAAGCGGTTAGGCTTGTTCCTTCAGAATTTATGTACAAATTCCGATCGATGAGTTTAAATAAAGGCACTTTTCTCGATCATGCCAGAAAATCGTCTAGTACGATTATTAATACGTGACATTTGTTGTCAATTTGACAACGATGTCTTTTTATGAGTTTGACGTTATTATATTATAGAGAACAATGGCTAGTGTACCTAATTCAATTAAAACAGAATAGTACATAAAGATGAATTCTCCAGATATACTGACTCCGAACAGTGTTAACGACCCTCCGGATTCAAAGTATAGAACATTAATTTGTTGAGGATTTTTTTTCGTTTTTTGCATATTTATTTCTGTAAACTATACTTTTGCTTTACAGGGAACCGACTACACCTTGCGTTTTACCAAATGATGAATATACAGCAATCCGTGAGCAAGCTATTGCAAATTTTCAAAAACCAATTCTACCCAATGTGAATGTCCCTGAAAAGATTATAATTTGCTTGGATGTCTGTTGCGATAATCAGAATTCTTTATACCGCCTAGGAGATGGAACCACATTTTCTCCTATAAATATGCTTAAAAGAGTACTCGACTTCTTTATACATTCTAAACAAGCAATTAATAAAAGGACTGAATTTGCTCTGATAATCTTAAGAGATGCCGACGCATATTTGCTACAAAATTTTACATGTAATGTAAAGGACATTATAAACACCATAGATTATCTTCATGTGGAGGATTGTAGTTCAGATAACTTTGATTTCAAAAATGTATTTGATATTATTAAACGTGAAATAGAGATAACTGAATATAAGCAATCTGAATGCATGGCACCTCCTCCATACATTATCCGGATGCTGGTACTCTATGCCCGCTCTAACTGTATTCCATTAATAATACAAGAGGACCCTTACTTGAACTTTTTAAAATTGCAAATGTATTTCTACATTGATATTCTTTTTGCCCATGAAGAGGAATGTTCACTTTTTAAATGTGAAGAAATTTATGATTCATTGCAAGACTTAGACAATGGCTATTCCTTTGTATTTGAAGTTTCGAGAAATGCTACAAAAATTCATGAGTGTATTGCAAAATTGTTAGCACATCCATTACAAAGGCCATTGCAGAAAAACACTGATTATAGTTTTGGAAATAAGCACTAGTTGATAAGATAGTTGGTGTGTATTATGTATATTCAAACATTAAAATAATATGTAAATAGATATTATATTCATTTACTCATCAAAGATTTGTGTATAAAATGAGAAATTAGTATGCCATTTTGTGAAACAGAATACATTTGTTTTTATACTATTTTCTTTATTCTTGAGTACAATTTTGCCACCTCAGGCATACGCATTCTAAGCTTTACAATATAATATAATCAATTCAACATTTATGTGGCACAGCCAAGTTTTTAATTCATATATTCTTATAATTATGTTCTATTTAATTTGATATAAGTTCAGTTCCAAATAACATTAATGAACAAAATATTTTAAACAATTTTTAAGCAATATTTGTAACAAAATAACAAGTTAATTTGATAATAAAAGGAATTTCTAACTAAGCAGCTGTTATGGTGTTGTGAGGGATGCCAAATTCATTATGTTAAAAATATTGCATAACCTAGAGTCTGCATGTAATAGGCAGCATACAGTTTGTTGCAAATTCTATTGAATTTAATTTCAATGCAATGGCATTCTAGTTCTTTTAATTTTTTACACTTAGTGACTTATATCCTATACATATGCCCATTTTACCCTATTAGCTTTTGTACACCTATTGTTCATTTAGCTGAACATGCTCAGGAAATCTTAATGTTTTCCTTGTAAAAAATTGCAAATGAATGGAAATTTTTAAAGTAAGAAATAGAATTTGGGTAACTACTCACGCAGTCTCCGCACAAATGGGCAGTTCGCGTATTTCTTGGTATAATTGATTGATGGTATGATTGATTCTAAAGATTGTTGGCGTTTTTTGTAAATAATTAGATATCATAATTTTATAATCCAGTTTAATATTTAAAGGGGTAATATAATAATTGGCATAAGTACAAATCAAATTTTTATTTAAAAAATCAAACAAAACTTAATCAAACTATACACTTCAGTAAATAATAAAAAATAAAAGTAAATTGTAAATAAAGCATACAAAATATATTATTTACACTGATTGACTTATATTTGACAAAAATCAAATGGGAATAATGGTTTTCTTTTATAATAGTCATATAGTGTACACATATTAGCATTTTAACAAAGTATTTATAAACTCTTAATTTGCTGCCTAAAATTCAAATTGTATTCATTCAATTTTTCAAGTCAGCTGTTCAGTTATACGATAATACAATATAGTCTCAAAATCAAATGTTAATAAGTACCTGCAATTCACAGAAATTTTCTGTAATGTATTTGTTGACTTTTGTAATAATTTATTAATAACATAATGCTTAACTCAAAACTTCATTTAAATGTAAAGTAATATGATTTCAATGCATTCTGTAGACCCAAACTCCACACTTAAAAAAAGTGGGCGAAAAATACACGATAATACCTTCCTTATTACTTGATAATATATTGACCTCATATTTTAAGAGATTCTAAACATGTTTAAATCATCTCATATAGATAAAACTCCATGTGCATACCAATCATATTACAGCAAACACAGCATAAGCTAAAATCTTCAATCACAATCATCATTCAAAAGCTAAGGACATAATGTGCTAATAAAATTATAAATAATAAATACAATACGAGGGCCCTAATATCACTTTACTGGCACTATCCGACATATACGCTCTATGTTATTTTATTTATAAATAAAGCTTTTATATTAGAAACGATTCCCATACAAATGAATTTATTTAGAAAGTCGCATAGGAATTTATATATTTATAAAAACACATATGATTTCAATTATAAATGTATGTTCCTAAGATTTTATGTTGGTTCAATTATAAAAAAAATAACTTCATAAATCAGTTTTTATACTTTAAATTATATTTACAAATACAGATTTAGCGCATATTGTAGAGAATACAGAGTACAATATTTGTTGAAACAAAGCACAAAACTCGCAAGCCTTATTCTTTAGCTCTAGTTGTGCGTTGTAAGCCTCGGCCCATAGAATCATTCTAATAATATGTTCCCAACACACTGGAGCCAAGTTATAGGCTTATACACACATCAGAAGCATATACGTAATGCAACAATAATATCGCGGATACAAAATGACCTAGGGGTGATTTACACAAACATTTTCCAGGAGTCTATAGTAGATATCAAACAAACGCTTATCATTCACAATAGAGTATTCTGTTACAATACAGATATTAAGACGGCAAATCATTCCATACATGCGATTAACTTAGAGTTCTACATTTTTATGTACTTTATCCATAATAAACAAGGATTTTTTAAGTGGGCTCTCAGGATTAATTTAGAAGGTGGAAATATTGGAATTTCTTTACAGCTCAATTTCAATTAACTGAATTTTACTAACTAAAATTGAACTTGACAATTTGTATTATATTAAAACTGTAAGCCCACTTGAAAATGTATTCACCTAATAAAGACTAATTATTTTTTATAAAGTATATTCCAATGCACAGCTACATTACATTGTGTGAGACATTGATATCTGTGCACGGGTATAGGAAGACGGGACTAGATGAATGATTTAAGTGTTAAAATTACAAAAAGTTAATATTATACCGTATTTTTAATGTTCTTTACCCACATGAATATAGTAATAAGATATAATTCATGTAATTGTTGCACGTTACACACAACAATTAATGTAAATTCGTCAAATTAATGTTAGTATTTAAAAATGTATTTCCTGTGACACCATCAGTTTAGTATTTTGCGTGATTTTTAATGATGAATGAAATGAAAAATTGGTTGTAGTTAAAAGAAAAGAAATATTTGAAAAGAAAGTGTTAGAGGTATAATAAAGATAAAGTTATAATAAGAAAATGAGAGATAAAATACTTCTTTGTATTCTTGTTGAAATTTATAAATGAATGTAGCTTAAATTACTCTCCAGTGGAGAGTAAATAGCTTGAAGACTATTGGTGTTCATAATATTGTTTGAACCTATGACAATGTATTATTTTTGAATCGTTTATGATCAATGGAATGTCTACTGAGTATAATATTCAGTCTTATGATGGATTAAAATGAACTGTTGACTAAAACCTTCGATGTTGTTATTTATTATTCTATGCCTTCGGATAGCATAGCGACCCTAATTTAGTAAAGTTCTTGGCTTATTTTGAATGCTAACTATAATATTAGTAGGTTTACTAAACGGAGATACATAGGATATTCTTTTCTTTGTTGTGATCTTTAATATCCGCTCGAATATATGCCTTTTTCCTGGAATCAGGGTAATACCAAAGTAAATTGTGACTATTTCTAGCCAATTGCCTGTGGCATATTACCTTAACTCCGTGAAAATGCTTAGTTAGGTTTAACCGTTTAAAATTTTTAGTATTGAAATTAGTACCGAATCAAAACATAAAATGCAATACTGAAGCCATTGGTTTATGATAAAATTCCGTCTTTTTGAGTTATGCAATTAAATTTCTATCGAAACCAGACGGCTTAAGATCAATGGATATAGAATATGATAGAACCCTGGTTGTTAATACTCTTCAATATTGCATATTATGTATGCTTACAAGTAATTTTAAAATACTTTACTAAGTAAGCTTAGGTCCATGATTATCTTGATTTTTGGTATTGTATCCTTTGTGGGATATGTTACATACAAACAATACTTACATATTTCTAACTAATTTAACACTAATTTACGTTTAATTTAGAATCATATATCCAATTCATCCAATACAAGCGCACATCACAGTTGTCATAATTAATACATATTTTTCTCTAATATTAAGTCGTTTAATACAATTAAGTATTGATCAGTGTCGACATTAAAATAATATTGGAGGTAAAATTCAAAGGAATTTGCATTTTTATCACATAAATACAAATTTGTTCTGTTTTAAGTTCAAAAATAAAATAAGAACAGACCCGAAATCTGTTTGTAATTTTACAAAAGCACAAAACCACTGCCCATTCGTTTTGATTTAGGCCAATATACACATCTTGGGGCACACCAATCGGGCAAATTGAGCGAACATCTTCGGAACTTTTCTACTACAAATTGTAATATTAAGACATCACCCAGCATACTTTTATACGATTATTTTTTTAAGTTTATTTAAAGATACATTTATTTTTTCAATAAGTTATTTTACATTATATCATGATTAGTCATTACAGTTCGACACGTCACCCCTCCACTAAGAAGGTATAAGGTATGATAATAAGGTATATAAGGTCACAGAGAATTATAACTTTATTTTCACTACCAAGATAAATAATAATAATTCATAGTGCATTAGCAACTTCCAGCACAAATGTAAAACGTGAATAACATTCCAGTAATAAATTTACTTGAATTTTCGAGTAAGCAACGGCAAATAACGGTTTTGGGAACCTTTTCACGTCAGAACAAATGCAATGAAGGCAAGATTCATATGAATTATTTGTTTTACACCAATGTTGGAATTGTTGCTAGTTAGTGCTTCTATATTAAGTAAGCTTAACTTGTGTGTTTGTTCCTCAGTTGTGAGCCAGAGCGACTGTGACGTAAGATCTTGGAATGATTGAGCATTAGGACATAAGACGTATAGAATATTTGTGTAAATCTAAAGGAAACGTGTAAACTATGGAGTATGAGACCAAAAATTGAAATGTGCAAATTTAGTTTTATGTAGACATAAAATTTATGAATATTATGTCAACTTCCATTCTGAGAATGAGAAAAAATAATATAAAATAAATAGATTATAAATACACTTTTCAGGCATTTTATTTAGGGTTGAAAATAATCGTAGATCAATACTTTGGTTCAACTATGATCTATGAGTAGGAATAAGATATAAGAGCTCTTAGTGCGAAGCGTTTACCGATTATTTTATGTTATTATTTTAAGGCTCAAACGGATCTATAGCGAAACTGTGTTTTTCCTTATAACGGTGGTCAAAGAAAGACGAGCCGAATTAAAAAGGCGGTTTCAATTCGTCTATACATAAATGTTATAAATATCCCTGTACTCGATATGTCATCTGTATATTTCGCTCGTACGACAAACCTTTAACTAAAATTTATATTCGCATCTATCATGGTTTGTATTGAGGCTAATTTAAAATCGTTAGCGTGCGTTCTGAGTGATGGCGTATAGCGGAAGCGGAACGAGTGAGCGGAGTGCGGAGCGGATTTTTCCGAGGATAATATATGTCCATTGCGCGCCTGCTTGCGCTCCTAACCGGTTCATACGTATCGAACATCAAGTATTTTCGTGTATTACTATAATGCAAGTATTTTCAATATGGTATGCTCCGTATTCAGCTTGCGCGATGCGTCACTCGCACACTTAAAATTTAATCAGATATCACTTAGTATTTTCTTGTGTTTGTTTTAACGCGATTACTTTCCATATAAAAATTAAAATGAAATACTTCAAAGGATTTTAAACGCGGTTAAAATCCTTTTAAAAGTATTTTATAAAGATATCACTTCGCACTAAGGCGCAGTTTCGGTATTAGGGTATTGTTAATTTATTGCGTGTGTAAATGTAAAAGGGAGGCTATGTTGACTCGTACTCAGTTAGTAGTGGGGGGGCGGGGCACAGTCACAGGACGCAGGCGGCGAACACCGCCATGGCGCGTCAGGGCGGCGGCGGCGCGTGCGCGGGCCGCTCGCGCTCGGGCAGCGCGGGCGCGCTCTCGTCCGCGTTGGCGCCGCCGCCGCGCGTGCGCATCACGTACGCGTACGTGCGGTACCTTTTGATCTGCAATTTAATGTTTATTTCAATTGAAAAAAACAATACAAAACTTTCACACTTCTATAACTATTTTACTTGAGGTTTGAGATTCGGATATCATGTAAAAAAATATGCTTGATCGAAAAAAAATTCGTCCCATTATTGTATTGTACAACTGTAATTGGATACATATATTACTCTAGTTATCTTTGTCAGTATTTTATAAATTTTATGTCTCCTGGAAACAACTTTTTTTTTAATAGATAGAGTGATTCAAGGGGGAGGTTTATATGTATATATTATTTATTTATATCAGGCATAAAGTAGTTACAGTTACAAGACCTTAAATAACTTAAAACTACGGCCCATAAAGCTAAACACTAAAATTAATACTAATTTGTGGCGCGGGTCCAGCAACATCTTCAGCTTTTACGTTCACACAAATGAAATACGTCATAAAGAACTAGAACACGTTAACACGTGATAAAACTGGAATATTATATCATGTGGCGGGTCACTTATCGATAATTCTGAAAGTATTTCTAGTATTAAGTATTCTTTAGTATTAAATAACCGATTATTAATATTATTCTTGCGTCCGTACCTCGTGCACGAGGTAGTGGTCCTTGTCGCGGCAGTGCTGCTGCTCGCGCGAGTGGTCGCGTGCGTGGCGCAGCGCCGCCAGCTCCTCCTCCAGCCGCGACACGCGCTCCTCGTGCTCCGCCAATTGCTCGCGCTGCAAATTAGAAATAAAGTTTTGTTTTTTTATTTGTGAAAAACAATTTCAACCTCATCAAATTACGTCCAGTGCGTCAAATTTAAACACATACAAATTACTATGTAAACACATTTTTAATATAACAAGTTTTATGGACCATGGAGAGCTTGGTGTGCGAGCAGGGCAGCTGCGGGCGCTGGAACTTGCGCTGCGAGCGCTCGGTCAGTGCAGTGTGACTGCTGTATGTGTTGGGTGCGCTCACCATGGAGAGCTTGGTGTGCGAGCAATGCAGCAGCGGGCGCTGGAACTTGCGCTGCGAGCGCTCGGTCAGTGCAGTGTGACTGCTGTATGTGTTGGGTGCGCTCACCATGGAGAGCTTGGTGTGCGAGCAGGGCAGCAGCGGGCGCTGGAACTTGCGCTGCGAGCCGACGGCGCCGGCCAGCGGCGGGGCGGAGTACGCCGCGCACACGAAGTTGATCGTCTCCACCCACGAGTGCAGCTCCTTCGAATCGCTGCCGAAATTCAGGCAATTATGATATTTGTTTAATAGATTTACAGCAATTTTTGTTTTGGGGATGGAGATCCGACTTAACATTTTTTGCAAAATGTAGTTGTCTATATTTTTTATCAAAGGGGTCCTTGAATTTGTTGGTTTTTTTGGAAGTCCACAGACTAAAAACGTTATGTGGATTAGAGTAATAAGACTAATAAGCGATAAATAATGTCATGTTTCTTAATATATCAAGTTTAAATTTACTAAAATGATAATTAAAACTTGTACGTGGCTTACATACAGCAAAGTACTCAATATTAAATTCAAATACATATATATAATCAATAAGTAATATCAAAATACCTTGTTTGAAATAAATATTCAGCTTGGTCAGCAGTCTGCAATCTGAAAACGTGTTGCTTTTTCGTGTAGTCGGTCGCTTTCGTTGCTAACGCGTGATGTATCCTACAAGTATAGAACCCAAAATTATTTTTTTGAACAAATTAACTTAAGGATAAAAATTGCATTCTAACAAGCTTATGAAGTGAAGGATATATAATTATTAATTTATAATTAAAAAAACAAAGTACTTAGTCAAATTTTAAACTTAAATATTTTCACAAAACATTACCTGATAGCGTTATGTAAATTATCGGACATTTGACTCCGTCGAAAGCCGTGTTCGTCTTTGTGTAAATATAATACTAAATCCCGTAACGTACAATAGAACATTTTCCAGCCTCTTCTTCCAAATGGTGCTATAATTTAATGAAAAATAGTTGTTATTTATCAAACAATTTTGAATAAAAAGGTCACACATTTAAAATGAGATTATAATATACATTTAGTAAATTAATGGCAAAAATTCTCATCTCTATTCTAAAATTATAGTCTCCGCAACTCGACGACTTACGCGCTTATTTTGCGTGTGGCAAAAATTGATATGTAAATAATCTGTGTGAAATTTTTACGTTGACCATTAAAAAGGTATTTTATGATCCTTCGAGCTGGATAAATAAAGCACTATGAATATTCAGTGACTCACTCTTTTTGCCATTCGGCTCGACACAGCACTTGCGCATGACGTAGCCCTTCTTGTACTCGACGGCGCGGCTCTGGTCGGGCACGTGCAGGAACGGGTTAGTGCCGCCGCTCGCGCGGTTCTCACCGCCCGCCGCTGCCGGCGTTTCCGCGTCACTGGAAAATTTATTGACGCAGTTTAATAATGTAACCTTTATTTTAAACGCTAATAAACATTATTAATCAATAGAATAGCTATCAAAAGTGGAAGAAGTTAACAGCAATTAAAACACTCCAATTCTAACTGTGCATATATTTTAGTGTAAAAGAGTTCCTATTATTCTGTACGGATTTCTCCAGGAAGTCATAGATGCCATCAAGGTGCTTTTGGACATCCTTGCGGATCCAATATTCATGAGAAATATATTAAATTATATTATATTCTATATTCCATTCCACTAGAGTAGAATATATTTCATCTACTATATCATATAATTTTCTCATTAGACTTTGACATCATAAAGATCGGCAACGTATTCGAAACACTGCGAATATCTATGAGCGGAGACTATCACTTCCCATCAGGACCCGTTAGACTATAAAAAAATATTAATATCCTAGGTGTATGTTAAATGTTTCCGCTTATAGTACGTGTGCGTACTCACAGCGCCCACTGCAGCGGCTGCGTGCGTATCGCGTGGTAGAGCTGCCCATCAGGTGACCCGTCAGACTTTAAAAAAAAATCATATCCTAGTTCTATGTTAAATGTTTTCGCTTATAGTGCATGTGCGTACTCACAGCGCCCACTGCAGCGGCTGCGTGCGTATCGCGTGGTAGAGCTGCTTGAGCGTGTCGCGCGGGAAGTTGTCGCCGTCGTTGAGGTCGGCGAGGTTGTCGATGAACTCCGCGCACGACATGCGCCGGAACGAGCCGCCGCCGCAGCCGTGCAGGTCCGTGTTCAGCAGCATTATGGCGCACGTCAGCGTGTGCACTGCGTCTGTGGAGTAAGAGTTATTTGTGTGTATTTTTCGGTAGGCCTTGTGTTTTTTTTCTTTATGTGTTTTTTACCTTTGTGTTGTATGTGGTTTAATAAATAAATATTCCTGGACATTTAACACAACGCCATCTAGTCCCAAACTAAGCATAGCTTTAGTACTATGGAAACTAGATAACTGATAGACATACTTAAACATACTTTTTTTTGTAAATACATACATACTATAGATAAATGAACACCCAGACAGTAGAATATTATAATGTTCATCACATCATAATTTTCAGCTCGTGGGGATCGGACCCACACCCGCGGGCGCAACAGACAATTGCTGGACCACTGCGCCAAACGGGTCGTCGTTAATGATTATAAATTTTACACTTAAATTGTGTGAGGGTATAAATGTTTTTTATTTATTTGTTACTTGAAATGAAATGCAATGCTTTATTTACCACATTAATATAAAAGAAGACTTTTTTTACTACCATTACTACATAGGGGACAGAAAAAAAGTCAGGCGCAGTGGTGGCAAAAAGGCCTCCCTATCAGCACAGCAGCGATTATAATTAATTATTAACTGCACAGCAGAGCAAACAAATTAGTATTTTGACCAACTAAGGTTTAAAAAAAAAGTATATTGGATTGTATAGTCCATAGAAGCCTGACGAATATGTAGCTTGTGGTGTCTAAATTAATTATTATTACGCTAATTACCTTAGTACTATTTATTGGCTTTAATTATATTTTAATTTTTGCTATCAAAATATAATCAAGGGAATATTACCTTGTGAGTTGAACGAGCCAGGGTTGCACTCAAGATACCGCCGCGAGAAGTGCACCAGCACGCGCTCGCGCTCCTGCGTCTCGCCGCTGAGCGCGAACCGCGAGAGGAACGTCCGCAGCGCGCAGTCTAGCGTCGCGCCGGTGAACTCAAAGTGCTTGACGTACTCCTCCGCGACCGCGCGCGAGAAGTCGTTGCTGGAATGTGAAGAGACATATTAAATATTGTATTCAAATACTTTACGATACAACGTACGCAGCGGATTAAACAGCAATTGCATTTCATGACGTAGACTTGATATAATTTATACTAAATAGGGGTAGATATTTTTTTTAAAGTTAGAAGTCATGTGTTGTTTAAAAGACGGATAACACACTTTAGCCACTCTTAAATAGAAGGTGTGTGAATGATAATATGATGTGTGATTGTTAAAAAATGCTGCGACACTTAAAAACATTCAGGGACCAAAAAAAAAACACATTTCCATACTTTTCACTAATATGGCTGGATACATCAGATTTCTTAAAGCCGTTGAGATGATACAGTCGTTTGGCCGATCTCTCTGCTAAAAGAATGTCAACTGCTTTGGAATTGTAAGAATCTAACTATAACATGATACTGAAACAACTACAACGAATATATTATTATGTACTTTTTGCTAAGATGCGTGCACACATCACATTTCTTAAAGCCATCGAGACGGTAAAAACGTTAGGCCATCTGCATTGGATCTGTGTGGACATTTCATTCCTACATTGTATAACTGTAACAACTACAACAAATATACACACTTTTTACTAAGATGCCTGGACACATCGGATTTCTTGAAACCGTCGAGGTGGTACAGTCTCTTGGCCAGTCTCTCTGCTGAAGGGATGTCGACTGCTTTGGGGCTGTAGTGGAACGAGTGCAGCGAGTCTCCATCCGAACCTTCGTCGGAGCCCGCGTCTGAACCTAACTCCTGAAATTAAATACCATTTTCATTATGTATTGTTGTTATTTATATTTTTTCTACATATTATACACATTTGAATACTACCTATTAAACTTGCTTGGCTATGGCACGGTAAAACGCGGGTAAAAATCAGGATGATAACCTTTTAAAAAGCACCTACGATACAGGTACACCTAGTGTGGGTGCTATGACTAACCTGTCTTGACGCAAAAAAAAAACAAAATTATCCCACCAATATTACTTTAAATTTTATTATAATCTACTCTGTCTAACCGAGGCTAATCTGTCTATCTCTAGACAGATTTCACGCAGCATCTAGTTATTTATAAAACTAGACTCTAGAGTTAGGTTATTACGTACCATACGTAAACTTGGACCATACTTTTCGGAAAAGTGTCAAAATATTTATTTTAAAATAAACTTTTTCCATGAATTTTAAACCGTTGCATAGTGGACACGTTATTTAAAAATCTCAGTTCCCTGCTTGGACAACACAAAATTTATGTTAGGACCGTAAATAAATAATTAGTTTTGAGAGCAAACTTTTCAACTTAATATGAATTTATTTCATGGCAATTTTAATAGTACGTAGCTATTAAGACAAAAACTGTGTATCAAAACGAAAAGGCATAATACACAATACCCACCTGATAACCCTGATTCTCCGGCGACGTGCACCCGTTCTCCTTCCCGTTTTGCGCGTAATTCATATTATTATTATTGTTCAGGTTATCGCTATTATTCCCGCCCTTATCTGGTCCCTTCACTTGTATCACTATCTTATAGTCTTTTTGCTCTCCCCCGTTGAGTGTGACGTCACTGCTGTGGTCCGAAAACGTCGAGTTGGACTTGGCCCGTTTGTGGCACGGTTCGGACACTAGTATCGTGGAGTCGGAATCGGACGGATCGGACAGCTCCATCCGGGGACACTCCCGACCCGTCTCGAACATGTCGTCTTGGTCTTGGAAGTCCGGACTAGATATGTTTGATACGGCCTCTGATAGGCTCATATCACCTGTAATGAGATGTGATGTTGTAGTGAGAGGTACATCTGTTGTATGCAATTATTATATGACTTGATTTGATATTGAGTAGATATTAGATTAATTATGATGACCTTATGATATTGTGTTATAATGTACTATTAAAAAATTATATATTTTAAATATTTCATTAAGTGTGGTGTCGGGATTCTCTTTCATATTTACTATGACTACATTCATGAACAATACATAAACTACGAGAAATCGTCATTATAATTCGATAAAAAACAGTACGCGCGCAATTCGACAAACTGTCGACAACCCGCAGCAATTTAACGCGCGCAAGTACATCGAGTGAAAGACCTTGTTATACGCACTTAAGACTAGGTACATAATTTTATCATATATTTTTTAAAATTTTTCAATCTCTAGAATTTTCTATTTAAACTTCACAATAATATAAAACTTATAACTAAAGCGGGTAGTATGAAGCGTTACCATTGAGCGTGCGGTGGTGGTGCGGCGCGAGGTGCCGCTGCGGCGGCGTGGCGCGCGGCGACAGCGCCGACCACGACGCCGACGTCGGCGACGCGGGCGACGACGACCTGACCACATCATAAAAAACAATATTAACAAAAAACGGAATCTCTACAAAGGCAGTTTGGAAAAAAATACCGGCCTATCGTCATGTGCATTTTTAATAATCTATATTAATATTATAAAGAGGAAACCTTTGTATTTTATATTTTTGTATTGAATAGGCTCAAAAACTACTGTACCGATTACAAAATTTATTCTACCATTACTTAGAAGGATTCTTTCTAATATAGCTATATATATAACATTGTGCTGCGGGAGCGAAGCTGCGCGGATCAGCTTGCAATGGATAAAAAAAGAAAAAGAAAAACATAAAAACAAATCAATCCCAGAAAGGTGTGACTTTAAGTTTAACTTTTTATAATCAATTATTTACTTGGCCCCAAGTAAATAACGAATTATTAAATTACACCCAGTAAAGTTCACCAAGTACAATAGCAATTACACCCAGTATTATTCTGATATGATAAAACTACATTACCGTTGTGACATGCCATCTGAGATCGAAGTGGAATTGGATGTAGCGGACCCGTTACACTGCGACACCGGCGCGTTGTACGTCCACACGATCCTGCACAGAATGGACTTACATAAGTGTTGTTAATGATACATGAGTATTTTATTCGGAGACCCAAGAGGTATTTTGAAATGTATACACATAACAAGGAATAAAATCGGGTTAGAACCTCTTCATATCCACTGTTACGTGGTCCAGGCTGACTCCTGTTTGATTGCGAACCGGACTTGGCAGAAGGCGCTGACATGTCGAGTGATGACGTCACGTCATGGTGTCTGCTGTCATTCTCCTATACATACCTGTCTTGCACGTCGGATTCAGATTGGGGGCCGAGCTTCGTGGAGCCTGGCCGCACGTCGATTGATGACGTCACGTCGTCATGTCCACTGTCCCTTTTCAACGCTGACTCCTATATATACCTGTCTCACTCGTCGGACTCGGAGCGCGGGCCGGGCGTGGCGGAGTCCGGCCGCGCGTCGAGCAGCGTGTTAAGCGATGACGTCACGTCCTCATGTCCACTGTCCCTTTTCAACGCTGACTCCCATATATACCTGTCTCGCTCGTCGGACTCGGAGCGCGGGCCGGGCGTGGCGGAGTCCGGCCGCGCGTCGAGCAGCATGTTAAGCGATGACGTCACGTCCTCATGTCCACTGTCCCTTTTCAACGCCGACTCCTATATATACCTGTCTCGCTCGTCGGACTCGGAGCGCGGGCCAGGCGTGGCGGAGTCCGGCCGCGCGTCGAGCAGCGTGTTGAGCGATGACGTCACGTCCTCCTCCATGTCCACCGCCACCGCGCTCAGGGATGACTCCTTCTGAAACTTACGACCCTTGTTAGATCCACCTTGAACCCCAAACTGACTTTCACTAATAATTGAATAAACCCGGTGTTCTGTGCTTTTTTGGTTATGTAAACGCAAAGTTCAAAAATATTGGATCGATTTAAAAAACAACTATTTTGGAAAAAAAAATTAAAATAACTTTTTAACAATAATTTCAACACCCTTAAGCTTTTAAACTTCATTTACATGAGACTAAAACGATTCATAGACTCGAAATAAAAGTATAATAAGCCTCACTATTCTGAATAGTTGACAGTATATGTATGCAGTCTTCCTCTTGTATAAAATTTTATACGTACACACTCATTACCCATATGTGCACACGCACACTAAGACAGACTAATCAGGACAAAGTATTGCGATCATAGTAAAATAATTCCAAATTCAAAAATGTGTGGGACGGATTGGTGGATGGCACTATGTATACCTGTAAATGGTCCTCCGAGCGCGACGTCCGTACGATCTGCTGCTGCGTCCGCGACGACATCTCGCCCGCGGCCGCGGCGCCGCTCGCCGGGGACGCCGGTTGGGAGTTAAATCTGTAACGTATGCATTTCTCTTTTACATAATTGTTAGAATACTAAAGAAAAACGTTCTTTTTTTAAGGGAGGACGGAATGGGTATGTCCATACTATCTGATCATTTTGGATGTAAAATTATTTTTACATAACAATGTCAGATTCGTCACGACACTTAATTCTAATTAACGAATTAACATTCAATTCTTTTTAATTTCAAAAGATTATTTTTAGTCAAATTATTGGTAAGCCCATGCTACAAACTCTGAAAAGTCTGACAATCTGTGCTTCAGACAGTTAATGTAAACTACAAAAGAATACATTAAAATAGTAGGTATTTAACTTACAATTTGGCATGGTCTCCAACCAGCCCGGTGTCGGGCGACGAGTTGTGTCGTTGCGAGAGTTCAGCGCGCGCCTGCACGCGGTTCTCCGCCGGTGACGCGGGCGTCGAATTATATCTGAAAAAAATATTAAACCTTTGTTAAAATGAATGAATACACTTAGCATAAAATAGAATGATATGGCTAAGAGAAATAGTCATTTTACCCCCGAAAAAAGAATTCATGGTTATATGATTCACGGCGCATATTTAGGGATCGATACAAAAACTGTGGCGGATTTCGATATTATAAGGAACCTATATTCAAATTTGATTTTCCTACAATCACCAAAAAAGGTAGATGGACCAGTGAAACTCGTGAATGTACTTTTTATAATTTTTATAATTACGCACTTAGATAAAATTTGCGAAGACGAGACTCAAACGGATATTATTCGCGTTGAGACAGTTCCGAGATGATCTGAGATATCTTGTCGGTAAACGTTACTTACATATTTCTCTACTCAAGCGCGGTTTTTGAGGATTGACTTCGATCCCTATATATTTTGAGATTATTTCTGTTGAATACATTCTAATATGTCATTATGATTCTGACGGTAGTTGTCTTGTTCGACCGTACTTACATTCATAAAGATTCATCTTTATATTCATAAAGATGTAAAATTTAATGTACCGTACCATAACCAATGCATTAATAACCGTCGCGCAGTAACCGTTTTTGCTTTTTACTAAATGCTGTACAGTAATCTAATTATACGCTGTGCAGATAATCTTCGCTTCTTTGTCACCGACAGCGGATATACTACGATGTAGTAATATATTGTGCATGTTTATCCGTTTATCGTTATTGTCTAGTTAACAATGAACGTACTATACAAGATGAACGGTTGACTCTTGAACGGTTGAGTTTTATGCGCCGCAAGCGAGAATGCGAAAGAAAATTAACTCCACTGACCATCCTAGCTTTTGTAATTTGTTCGCGTGATGACGTGGACACTCCACTAAATATAGATTATATAGAACATTAGTCAAATAATAATTAATAGTCAATAACCGCCATCATGTAGGCCTTTAACTTGGATTACGTCTGCTAGAAGACTTGACTCTGTTAGCAACCTATTTCAGTAATTGTATCAAAATGTAAGCGCATGATGATTGTAGTGGACGTTCTACCGTAGATCATCATGCACGTTCTGAATTAGGATGTAAGGCGCGCAGTCACTGTAGCGGTTCTCTGTTAGTGAAGTTTAGCAGCTCTTAGTGGTGTTAACTCCAGATCGTTTGCTAGATGAATTGTTTTATCACAACGCACGTTATCTACTGACCCCCATACCTGTGATAATGTGTCCGATGTGTAGGCGCGTGGAGATTGTGGTGCGGGTGTTCCACAGTAGAAAGATTGAGCATTAGATCCCCTGTCATCATGTAGGCTTCGAACTTAGGTTGGTTGGCGCGAGGCCGCTGAGGCGCTCGGTCCTCCGTTAGTAATGCTTCACAACTCTCGCCCGAGTGCACTCCAGATCCTTTGCTGGACGAGTTGCTAGATGAGTTGCTGTTAGAGTTGCTTGACGGTGGTGAGTCTGGTCTGTGAATATTATTATAGAGTGACTTAATTGCGCGCGGTTATATGAATGAACGTATACGAGCTGAAGCGTTTTTATGTGTGTCGTTAAAAGATCGTAGTAAAATTCTTTTTTCTGAAATATGAATATGGTTAATAGGTCACAAAGGGAACTTTCATAGTAAGAGAGTGTATAAAAACATCAAACGCTAATCGGTTACACACTTCACAAAGGTCGGCCTTAGAGAGAAAATTAGCATGAGTAACCCTTCCCATGCTACCGTCCCACTCAAATCATTACATCCACAACTAATTGTATAATGCCTATGAGCGTCATGTGCCTCTAATTCCCTAAGGGATAAATATACGAAATTCAATATTATAACATGACTATTAATAATTTTCAATTTTATTAGCTATAACGTGTTGAAATAATAAATATATAACTATTTCCGTTAAAATAATCAGCTTGATTCATTTTATAGTAGCTTTTGTCTATTAAAATTAAGGAATAAGGAAATATAAGTATTTTAACAATTTCATATTTCCAAATTGATATCTGATAGAGTTATCTTATTTCGTATCATGTGAACTTTTCGAAGAAATCGTATTTACAAAGGAATTACTTCTGTTATGTTACGAAATAATCAGTGAAAACATTGTTATCTGGATAAACAATAATGTATTTATAGAATAAAATTTACACTTTAATGCGCATTATGCAAAAAAGCAGTTCGTGAGATAATATTGAGTATGCAAATGTAAGAATAACGTAATTTGCATGACTCTTCACACGTATGGTGACAAAAAAAATTATAGTGCGACCATTTTATTAACAGCTCTCGGAAATGTTACGTATTTTTATTGGTATGCAAATATTACCAATAAGATTTTATGTATTGCATTTCCGTATCCAAAATTAATTAAAGCTTCGATGATATGTAGACTTAAAGTTCTTATGTTTCTTAAAATCCAATGCCATAGGAGATAGACTCGGATAGATAAAGATTGGGACAAGTATTTGTTTCGAATTAATTGAAGATTTTAAATGGTCTGTTCCTACATATAAATACAAATGTCATGCAAGAGTAATCCTTAATATTAGCAAAAGTTAGAGCCGAAGGCAAGCCATTGAAAAATGGTGCCCTAATTTTTTAATGTTCGTTACACGACCACAACCGAAAAACATAGTAAGAGTTGTTAATGAAAAGCCGACACTATTCTAATTTCGTGTTTTAAAATATCCAAAAGTACGAAGCAAATAATAAAAACAAGCTGCGAATAATGCTCAAACTGTTTAGTGTAGTTTTCAACAAAACGGATGAGACTCTCGAGATATAATTACTAGTTTCACAACGACCGAAACGCTTTACATTTTTTTGCTAAAAAACGAATGTTTTATTGTGAAGCATGAAAAATATAGTTCAGTACATTCTATCGTTGTATAATATTTTTGGAAGTGTTTATTTAAAGACTGTTTTAGTTAGCTATTGGTATGACTCTTAACGGCCCACCTTATGCTAGCAAAAATCTAAATTCGGGCCCCTTCACTCCGCATACCTCACCCGGCACGGCAACACATGCTTACGCTCGTAGCACGAGCACACACAAACTCACGCGCAGCGTCGAGTCAGTTCAAAATATAAGTCAAGTGCGAGTTGCGATTATCTATATATATATAAAAGAAAGTCGTGTTAGTTACTCCACTTATAACTCAAGAACGGCTGAACCGATTTAGCTGAAAATTCGTAG
>LQNK01000078.1:369943-408943 GCA_001586405.1 Phoebis sennae | reverse complement strand
TTGGAAGTGTTTATTTAAAGACTGTTTTAGTTAGCTATTGGTATGACTCTTAATAAGCTAGTTAATAAGCGAGTTATTTAGCCTGAAATGATGATTTGATTGTTGTATTATACGAAAAAAATAATTTTTTTTTGAACCTTTAATACTCGAAAAATTTTATTTAAAATTTACGAATTTCTGAACGAGTTAAAACGCTAGCCGGCTATGTTGCTATGGACATAATTGTAAACAGACATTTGACAAGCAAAGTCAAATATAGAGGCTAAATATTTGAAATGGATTTCAGAATCAAATCCTGAACTATCTATTATATAACTGCCACCATCGCAGCGCCCCGTCTAAATTCATACAATCTATGCAAGAAATTAAAGCAAAATTAAATAAATGAGACGTTTCCTCAACTTTTGACGATAAGTTCGTTAAATAAGTTAAAAAAACTTAATGATGCAGTTTTTTATTTTAGACGAAATCATCCTCGAGACCCCTTTCGGCATTTAATGATCGTCGTCATAGTTTATATATGGCTCTAAATGCTCACTTTAAAAATCAACCTGTATGTACCATTCGGCTTTGACAGCCAGTAAATTTACAATTATTTTGACGCCTTAATATGGCGAAAGCATTTTTAATTTTCCAAGTTTAATGATTTTTTTATTTGAACTTTTAAAATTTTATTTGAGATTTTAATAATTTTGACGAAAGATGTTTTTATGACCTAAAAATTGTAGGAAATATTCATTAATTATGGGAAATTAGACATGAGTCAACTAGTCTATTATTGCATTTAATTATCCGTATTAGTTAAAAATCGAATGGAAGCTTTGATATATTTCGATTTTATTTCATAAAAAATAAAATGAGTAAATTTCAGTGTGATTTTATGTTGTTTTGCTAGGTTAAGGCTAGATCCAGTTTCATAATTATGCACAACGCACTTTTAAATTTTTAAATTTCGCAACACACTTTCACATTGCAACATAAAATCGCATGGGCGAAATGAATTTATATTGAAAGATAACGAACTAATATTCTTATCTTCAAGTAGCATAAAATATTGTACAGACGACAATATATTATTGATCTTTTAGAAGTTCCTCCTTCACAGACGAGAATCAAATAAAAATCGGTGAAGCTCCAATGAAAACCGTCTCAATAGCCAGAACATTGTTTAGACATTAAACTACTCCTAACTTGCTCAACTCGGCAAAGTTTCCCTTTGAATGATATGACGCGAAAACTTAAATACAAGCTTACAAAGTAATGGAGCGTGCTCGTTGAAAAATTAAACAGTCCAGACGACTTACATTGTCTAACCCTTAACTAAACTGCACGGGGGTGGCACCTACCCCCAGCGCATATGGCGATCGCTTATCGTTTTCGGATATCAGCTGTCAAGGGTTATACGATTTCACCCAAACTAAGGCATGGCTAAATATAACTCAGGGGGAAGCGTTTAGGGAAGACAGCCAAAAATAAAACAGTCCCTTCCTAATTGATAAGTATTTTCTTGTGTTTGATTTCGGTCAGTAAACAATCAGTGTCAGTCAGTGTTTGTGACTTTGGTTGTGATAATATTTCCTGTAAAGTGCTCGAAACATCGCCTAGTTTTAAATTAAATAATAATTGATGAATCGCGTTTAAAATCTTTGAAGTCATAAATATTACTAACTTTCTAATTTTACGACTAAGATGGGGATAAGACTTCCCAAAAAGTTGTATAAAAGTTCCGCAACCCTATATCCGTAAGTTTTATTATCCTAGCGCGGTCGTCTGCTGAGTAATATGTCGTAGTTCAAGAGATATAAACCTGACTTTACAGTCCCTATATTATGGCAAATTTACCGTTTATGTGTTTATTAATACTTGGATTATTTTTATGTTCGTATAAATTATAAGTTTCGGTAGTTTTCGCGTGCGAGGAAAACAGACATCCCATCTTCCTCAATAACTTTCAAGTGCATAATAATAAAATTATTGTACAACTCACCGTTTTTCAGTCGTAAATTGCCGAGATCCGAAGGCAGACGGGAACATTTTAAAACTGAAACAAAATAAATTGCTTTTTGATGTCTGTTCCATATAATATTGACGAAGGGAATTGCGTCACTAAAAGTGTCACATATTGAATTGGGACCTAGTCGACCGCATACTTCCGAATGTCGTTTCCGTAGATAATATAATAAACGCTACTAGATCTATTACCATCATGATAATACTTTAATGGTTTTAGTATACGACCCACTTTAACTCTTTATAAATACTGAAGGGATAAATCTGATGTTGGTGCATAATAACTGTGAGACTTAGTTCTGCACCATTTATCATTGTAAGGAATGACTTAAGCCTACATTGTTACTATAATATTCTTTCACACGGAAGTAGCAAATGTTAAGCAGGTTTCAAATTGTTGTAACGCATATTAACACTCACTTTTCGAGTTTCATTTGCGCTCGGTTGGTCCGTCGCTCGGCAGACACGATTTTGAACCAATTAACGGCCGATTTGATCTCCGGGTCTGAAACACATCGGGTGACGTTATTGCAAATAGCTGCATTCATATATCACCCCACTTATTTGTATATACAGAATAATATATTGTATGTATCATACATAGGTATGTTGTAAAGAAAATCGTAGTGTTTTATTATTGTTCTGTCTTGTCGTACCGTCATTGGTGGGTCAATAGTTACATAAATATTACAATTTACTAAAAAAACCTTGAACGCATAGTAATTCAAGTATAAAAAACTGTTAAAGATGTGTTGTTTTAGTTTGTTCAAAAATTAGCATTTAAATTGCAATTGTAGTATTACGTAATAACTTTTTGATAAGATTTTTAATTTTATTTTGGCCTTACTAATATTATAAAACCGAAAGTAACTCTGTCTCTCTCTTCTTCACAGAACCGATTAAATTTTGTACAAAGATAGTTTGACACGCAAGAAAGGACTTAGGATCTTTTTTTATCTTGGAAATCCCACAGAATCGGGAAATACACACGGGTGAAACCGCAGAACACAGCTAGTAACGTACAATTTGATATAGCCATGTCTATTTACGAGAAATATTTTTGGCACTCTGGTTCCAAGTATCTTGTTTCCGCATTTAATATTGCATCAAAAAAAGTCTTCCAGCACAAAGTGATATTACATTATTCAAGGGCCAGTATCGCATCCCCGAGAGTTAAGTTATGTGTATCGCAGCTCTTATTTGTAGCTGGCGAACTCGACTGATTCATTGGGGAATACGCTGAAAACTCGCCAGGAAGTTGCATTATCGAATGATATGAAATTTACGTCGTTATTAAGGTCTCGTTAATGGTTGGTTAGAATAGTTATGATCGTCATGAACATGAATTAATAGATTTTAGAGAGCGATTAACAGTTACAATTTAATACAATGTATCTACAATTTATTTCTCAAAGGAATCCACTACCTTGTTTAAGCTCTCGACTATAATTCGAACATGCCCTAATTTCGAACCAAATTCATCAAAATTCGTTCCGATGTTTTTGCATTATTGAGTAATAAGCCAAACCATCACATTAATAACATAAAAGAAATGTATTATCGAATAACTCACCGTTTTTCAGTCGTAAAGTGACGGGATTCGACGAGAGTCGTAAACATTTTAAAACTGAAACAAAATAAACAGCTTGTTTACGATGTAGATGTCTCTATACTTGTATAGTATTTTGATGAACTTGGCGAGTGAATTGCACCGCTGAAATAAACAACGTGAGTCACATTATAAAGTTCATCCTTAATGGATTATATCTGTACTGTACAGTGCTGTGTAGTATTTTTATCGGTCACTGTGATAAAGCTATAGAATGAGTGTGAAATGAGAATTGCTCGATCGCGTGCCGAGCTCGAGTGGAATAGCGAATACAACGCAATCATTGAATTAGTGTTAATCACTGAGATATGGGGTTTGCTATTTGGTTGGGATATCCGGGAACGTACCGGAATTTGCGTTTTGTTCCTTGTCCAGGATTTACATATTAAACGATTACTTCTTCTAATTACCGATTGCCTAGTAGGACTTGACTTTTTTGGCAACATTAAACTTAAAACTATCGAATTTCTTGCCGGTATCTTCTCGATAGAATCGACTTTCCGAACCGGTGGTAAATTTATAAAATGACTATTCATAAGTATTTTGTAAAAAGTTTACATGAATAAAAATATTTTCTATTCTATTCTATAGGTTAAACAATGTTTCTTTAAGTCTATATTATATACCGCTCTACAACTCTTAATTTCCGGTAATGATGAACACAGCTCATCATCAAAGTAGCGTATACTTTATCTGGCGGCCCTACCACGACGGCGGTGGTTGTTCACGATTTAATGAGACTTACGCCAATCTTGTACAGAACACGTTGCGATGACTAGAGGCGGTTGAATGACAAATGTCCTTTAGTCGTTTCGTAATTAGTCGCGAGCACTTGGAGCGTTTTGTGGTTTTCGGAGATAAGTGTCATGCGCGTGATAAATTGCGAATTCCTTACCTTCTCGCGTCCTTAACGGGTTCACATCAATCCCATTAACCATGAGCAAAACGTCTCCTACCTCTACCTGTAATTGAACGAACACATTTATTAACTCACTTCAAAGGGAACGCAAATATAATTTATCTGGGATTTTATGAGCTTTGTATTTATGTTACGAGTTAATAATGTTATCCTTCGTTTATAAGTCTGCGAGTATGGTAATATTTTAGTTTATAGGACACGATCGTGGTCATGTACCGAATTTATCAGCAAGTAATACATGCTAGCTCGTGTTATATTTTATCTAATATTTGATTCGCGATTTACGCCCTGAAAAGTGACGCATTATATTTTTTTTATACAGAAGTTTTAGGAAGGCACCAAACAATGCTTTGACGAAAATAATAATTTTCAGAGACAGAATTCATATCGCCGAGACAAGCCGGCCTTCTATACAATCGTCCTACCCACGGTCATTGTCAAATTTCGATCCCACCTATCCACCAATACCGGTCGCTGTACCGAAGCAACCGACACTCAAAACCAGGTACAACACACCCAGTTACAACCATACCGATCTTTACTTCCATATACTCTGATCTATACCGGGTCTAGAGTCCTGCCTCCCTTCAACACAAATAAAAGATTCTCGCAGTACTCAATCCACGTCTCTAGTTTCTGACGCGAACAGAATAAAATTACTGACCTCAAACTCAGCTATTTCTGGAGCTCAATTTACGCTAATATAATAAAAAAGCAAAGTCGGTTAATTTGTAAGAGATAATCCGCAGCTGCAGTCCTTTTTAGAAAGCTGCGGGATTTCAAAATAAATTCTTAAACATTCAATTTTAAAACTGAATATTAAATATAATATTTAACATTTACTGAAAACCAGAAGCGGTCTTTCTCTTCTTTGAGTAAACTTTTCAAAGGGAGAACATTATTTACTTTATTTACTTATTAATTAACGATGTTACATAAAATTATGAATAAGCGAGAAATGCTTGGTGAATGATAAATTTTTGATAATAAAAGAAAATATTCCATTGCGGTATGATTAATTATTTATTGTTATAAGCCATTTTATAAAATTTGAATTTCGAACCTAATTTGTATGGCGCTTGCACTGCTCGCTCGCTTGTATTACGTATCATCGCAATTTGGTATTTAAAAACGATTTATTTCAGTTATAATGTTCAGGCAGTGTCATTAAAACTATTTATTTAGATTCTCCGGAGAACACAGTTGATATGAACATACGCTTTACTAAAGCCGAAAAATCGCGATAAAATTGATGTGTTGCCCGTGAAATTTGTTTATTTTTTGCTTAATCGAAATATCAATTATTATACAAAACAAGTGTGTGCCTTATACTTTCTATATTTTTATCAATCAAATTTATGAACATTAGTAATAGATTTTTGAATTTAAATTTGACTTTGCGATCATTTTTTCAGTAAACTGATAGCGGGAAATAGTCCACCACAGAGCAAAAAATTCGTTTTTAGTTAATGTAAATTTATAATACCCTTTATTAATTATATTTCTATAATTAAAGTTCATTTTAAAAATTCGAAATATGACGTAAGGTGGTAAATTAAGGGATTGAAATCATGGAAATTTGCGAGAAAATGTAAACGATGAAAATGGCTCTTAAGTTATAATCCGCAGGTGATGTGCTGTGAAGTAGTTTGATAAGCTTCTATTACATAGAAAATGCCAATATTTACCACAATCTTCATTTGCCTACACTATTTATGCCCACTTCATATATTAAAACAACATGATTATTGCGGTCGAATTTTGTTGATAATTTGTTAACAAAATTATGATTAATGTTAATGAAATGCGGGGAAGTATGAAACACGAATTGTTATAAAACATGATATGTGCAGTTCAATTACATGTGACTAAATGAAAACATTAGCTTGCTCATAATCTTGACAATCCAAGGCAATATTTACATTATTCAATTAAATATATTGATACGTATTTTTCAACAACAGTAAATATATTTTTCATTATTAATATAGGTTTGTGTTTAAAAGTATTACTCTATATGTTGTATCTGTCAAAGGAGCTACTTAAATACCTTGTAAAAAAATCTCCTCCCTCCTCCTCATCAATAAACGCATACAACCGTTTTGGACCACGATGTTACGCATATTTATTAATATTACTTCTTATATTTTTAGAACAAGACAAATTTTAATTAAACATTTATATTATATACTGTTTATTGTCACTATTCAATAGTAATTAAAATAAATTAATAAAAGTAACACCGAATCTTACTCAATTATACGAAATTTATCGAGATAAAGCAGAGTTATGAATGCGAAAAGAGAATGCCCATTCATAACACAATTACGTGCGAAAAAGTTAAACAAAACGCTTCATTCGAGCCAGTCCTATTTAGCGAACAAAAGCTTACCCCATTTAATTCATGTTGCATTTCTACGCTCGAACTAACCTGTAATATTTCACAGATATATTTTAAATCGCCGGCATCGTTGCCAAGTAAGGTCACAAAAACAAATAATGCACTAAACAATTACATGAAAACGGATAAACTATCGTAACTTCCTTCTGCGGACGACACGCCGAACGCGCACTTTGCAACTGGTTTCGAACGCTAAAAACTAGTTACAGATAAATATAGTGAAGTTAATACAGTTTTTCGCGCGACTGTCGCTCTCCAGTCGGCGAGATACTGATTCATGAATGCATTGTTCAATGATGTGTGGAGGATAATGATGTGAGGACGCAGCGGGCTGTCACTCGTCACGTAACCACGCGGCCGCTCGTGGTGTCGCCCGCCGCGTACTGTTATCGCGAGGGGACGCTAACGAGCTTCGAAGATAAATTAAATCATCAGGCGAAAGGGCGTAGGAAATTGGAATTAGGCGACCGCTAGCCATGGCCCGTGCCGGCTGCCGGCCGTGACATTGAATTCAATCCGATAAGTCACTTCCTAATTATTTACGGGGTGAACCTAATACATCAATCGATACTGCGACCTTTATGGGGTCCAGGTATATCGGGTTACTTAATTTTGTTGAACGCGTAGGAGTAGAGGCGATGACATTTTCGTGTTTTATGATTTTAAGTTTAGATAAAACACAGAATTTTATGTATGGTTTAAATGTAAAATTATATCGTGCACATTGCATTGTTAAATTAAATTTGAAGATACTTTTTCAGGCTATTAAAAGGTTTCTTCCATGTGTAAATGTTATTCTAATACTCTTTTTATTTAGTATGCTGCCCTCATTACGTTCAGATATTCACATAGCGCGAATTTCTTATTTTAAAATTAAATATTTATCCCGCGTGAACTCCAGTGGACGTCATAGGAAATGTGACGTAACTATACCAAGCAGGAATAGTACTGGTAGTTTTTTATAATAATAAAAAATTAGGGCAAGATGGGGCCAATTCTTTCGCTATAATTCTTCGAGATTAACCATGTTTTGTGTTCTTGCTCAAACTATGTAAATCTCACTTGGTGCTGACTTATTTAAATTAAACTGATATTATTGCACTATCTTGCATCATAAACTATTAATCATTAACTCGACATGTCCTCGTGTACACCTTCAGAATGCAACATTTGTCACAACATTCCTGACAATGAATAACATTTTTCTATCGTTTACTGAGAGTTCATTACCGATCGTAGCTCGAGTATTCATGGAAAGCCTATCGAATTCATTTACATGATACGGAATCACACAGGTATCGGATAGACGCTTGAATTAATACCGTTCGTTGATGTGCCATATAAATCTAAACTTTCATCGTATTTTGATTTAAATTCAGCATGCACTTGAGTTTAAAGTAAAAGCTATAAATAGCTCTTTGCTGATCCTTATCGTGCCTACATTTGCATAGTATTCTATCGAGTAAATCAAATTATTACAATTATGAGCAAAACATAAAACTCTATCTTAGAACTTAAGAAAGGGTGTAACTACGCCATTTACATCTGTTATCATGAAGAACGATTTTAAATAACGTATCGATTGTAAATGTCGTATATATTGTTTTAAGCATTGAAATGATTGCATACAAATTACAAACCTTGTATAAATATTGACAGAATATTACAAGTACATTACGTCGCATAAAATCTTATAATTGACAGTCGCAAACCAGCGATTCATAAACAATCCCGCCTCGAAATACAGCGAGGAATTTACAAAGGTTCTACATTCTTTCATTTAAAATTTCAACTTTCTCTCCACACCGTCATTACGGAGTCATCAGAGAGCACGCTCAACAATAACTTTTCGCACTGTAGCAATCCGTTTCAATAAGGAATGCCAACAAAAGATAGACGCGAATTGTTTTCAGAAAATTGGTGAGTAAACAAACAGTTATTTTATTTGAATGTTTATATTTCATAGCCTACGTATAATACGTGAGTTTCTGACAATTCCATTTTTTATCCGAAGTATTAACTACTAGATATACAAAACTCCTGATGAATGAAGGTTAGTTTTTATTTGATGTGGATTACAATATGGGATACTTTTGATTTATTTTTATTATAAATAGAGGTCACTCAACAGCTGTTGAAAGTTTTAAACGTGCCTCAAACGATAACATAATACCTAAACGGAGCTTTAGATAGCTAGAATTAAGAAAGGTCACAAAAAGCTAGAAAAACTCAAAGATTAATTACACTCAAACTTAAAAACTGAGTAAATATAAGTATCTCCTAAAACATATACAAACAAAAGATGCAAAAAATATGCAAAACAGGTTTAAAACCGCAGAACTATGCAAATGTATGAAAAATTAATGTGCATATCTGTAGATGCAGGCGAAAAGCAACATCTGAGAATTATGAAATATCTGCGCATTTATGAATTCATTTTGGCTAAGACACGCGATATATATAAACGTGATAAACGCAGATCTGTGGTGAATGATAATTTGATTTTAATATTTATGCTAGAGGCTGAATCAATAAAGACGAATAAGACCATCTGCATTATGAAATGCAAGTGAGAAAATATGGGACGCAAGGGAAAACGTCACTTCTTTAGGAGCCATGTTTCAGTCATATGAAAATAAATGGAGAAAGGTCGGAAAATATAATGATTCTGTTCATTTAAAATTCCCTGGAATATTCCACATGGACGATCAGATTTGAACCAAATTTCTTTGAGACCACACAGATACTCTACTTTTTCGAATGCGAAAAGAATTTTCCAAATCGGTCCATAAATGTCAGAGGGATCCATTAAAAATACGGTCGAACCTCCCTTTTTTTTAAATTACCTTAAAGGTTAGAAATAATAAATTATATGTCAATACTTTTTTTTTCTGCGTCATGTCATACAAGAGTATATTTTAAATTTTACATTTTATTACAACTTAACCGAAAACATAGTCAAACGTTAGACTAAAATAGAAGCTGGATTATGTAGCGAATAAGTACTTAGTTGCAGTTTGACCCTATTAAGCACTATATTTTATGTGCCAGTAGCGGCTTACTACTTTGTCCGCTGAGTCGTCTTTTTGTAAGTGTATTATAAATCTCTACAAGAACTAAAAGGGTAAGTGTCAATTATACGTCAAGTCATGGTTTTCATAGATCATTTAATTTAAATCATTGTAGATAAACTATGTGTTCTATGTATATACATTCCCGTCTTAGCAGTGTCTAGTGATCCGCCCCGGCGTCGCACGTGATATTTTATGAATTTTTTTTTGTTTAATAGGGTCCTAAAAATAACTTAGTACCTTAATCTAATTACAATCTAGTCTACAAGACTAATAAGTAAGACTATTATGAATGTTAAACATAATATACATATAAAAATACCTCTCCCTTGAATCGATCTAAAGATTTAAAAAAATCAAGAACTGTTGTTTATTTTAAAAGATCTAAGCATAAATACACACATACAGATGCGAAAAGCGACTTTGCTTTATACTATGTTGTGAAGTGCATAAAGAAAAAGGTGCGAACATTTAGGTAAATCAATGGAGTTAATTAATTATTATTTGACGACGTTATAGTAGACTTTTTTCCGAGGCCGTAAAGCGTGTTAAATGTTTGGATTAACAAATGTCAGATACTCTACTTTGAACAGACTTGAAGATGTCTATGGAAACCTAAGAACCTGTCATGTTTTAGGGCTCAATAAGGGGTAGCCTACATAATCTATTAGTTAAAGTGAATTATGGACTTTAAGAAATAGGCTTTACTGCTACGCTAGATCTTGACACAGTCCAAAGTAAGTCTGAAATAAATCAACAACATTGTAGGTGGTCTTCTGTAGATCACATAAATACAGCATAAGGCCGAATGACTGATGTAGGTTAACGCACAATTAGTGTCGATACTTGCGCCCCGATGGATATTCGTAAATCGTGAACATCAAACGAGCAAGCTACGCCCACGCCGATGCAAGCCTACGCTTTCAGGTATTCGAGTGGCCTTTTCTATTTTATTGCCTACGTTCAACAAAACGGATTATTTCAAGTTGCATTACTACCTACATTCTCTTGAAGTTCCTTATTGTTTTCTAACAAGGTTTTAGAAAAAGCTTCGTAAAGGTTACGTTCCGATGTTCCATATGTCAGGTTGTTTAAAAGAAATGTATGTTATGTTGTACGTACGTACGTACATACGTAACCTTTACGAAGCTTCATCTGTTTATTATTATTTTCATTTTATTTATTTAGCTATGCACATCTTCTATTCTAGAAGACATCCCTCTTTAGCGTTTATGTGTACAATAATCTAATCTATTCTATTGTACTTCATTGTATTGCTTGGTCAACGTCTAATGCTCAGTTTCTGCTCACTTTGAAATTAGCAAGTGGATAACATAGCTATAAGTTATATATTAGCTATAAGTAATCTTAGCAAGACACTTTAAAGTCAAAAGCACGAAGCCGCAATGAATACTTGTTTTTCGAATCTGAATTACTTCGATACAACAAGCCTGAACTTTGTGCTCATAAAATAAATCCACGCAAACAGAGGTGTGGCCACATTGACCCTTAATATAGAAGTAAATATCGCTCGACAAATAATGTTATTAAAGCCAAGAGCGCAGAGCGTATTGGATTGGAAGCCGTAGTATTGCTTTTGCTGGGCAGGGACAGTTTTTAATTAAATCAGCCGCTTAAGGGACCAATTTATGTACCTGTACTTTAATCATTCGTCGAGATATACCGTTCAATGTTTGTTATATGTCTGCTTTGGGACTTTGAGGCCCATAAGTTATACTTGATTGCATTGCATTAATGTTCAAGAGAATCATTTCTTGTACATGTATGTAGGGTTGCTAGATCGCTGGGATTTTCGGGATTATCCCGTTATTTTGCGTGTTGTCCCGTGTCCAGTAATTTTACTTTGCTGTCCCGGAATGAAAAAATACTAGTTTTTTCACAAAATTACGTTACTACCGGCTGCAAAATTCAAACCAAACATAGCGTGCTCGCGCTTGTGAGCGGCTCGCTTCGCGTCGCTTGTAGAGTTACCAACAACCAACCAAGTTTGAGTTCCTTATTAATTTAATCTCGGACCGAAGACCAAAACTTTGATTCTGTTCCATGATGGAAAGGAAAGGATCAGCCTGGATCTGGCAACCCTAAATGTGTGCCCGTTTTATGGAATTTGAAGTTCAGTACCATTCGCTAAGTTTTTTATTATTTACACGTAACTTATGGCCTTATAATAATCATATTCTACGAAGATTCTGCTATTTCCTATTTAAATTTCGTTTTTCTTCAAGTTTAACATAAAAGTCTTTGTACTGCAATAAAATGCGATCGATGTCCATTGAATTAATGATTTCATATCGTTTCGTCCAGGCGTTACGTGACCAAACTACCATATTCAAGTATTGCTATTCATTCTGTGTAAATAACGACTTCTAAGATAATATACTAAATTCCTTTCATGTTGATTAAAATATAACGTACCCAATGGATGGAAAACAATTTTAAAAGCTTTTTGTGGCTGTTTATCTCAAGCTTTACAGCTTCTTAAAAAATGTAATTGCTTTAAAATATACCATATAATATATTTGCCATTTCATTCATAAGTGGGCGTATTGTCTTTTAAAAATACTCTAGAATTAAAAATGACTGCAGAAAAGTATAAAAGACGAGTGGTATTTTATTTGGAATCCAGTAACAATAACATCCAATATCATACCGAAGCATTGACACCTACTATAAGTAGTTTATTAAAGAGAATATCTTTTCCCTCTATTTTGATCGAAGTCACCTCTTTAATAAACATTCCGTTGCACCGCCATTAAAATCCAACTTCCTACAGGAATAGGAAACCATCGAGTATTAAATTGGATTTCCGCTGCGCTTACAAGATGGGAAATATGCCGATGTTTCAAGAGGCGAGGCTTTCGCGCTTGGGGAATAAAAAAATTATAGTCACAATGTTGTTGAGGGCTTGGATAAGCGAAATAGGTCGATGGAGGACACTATCTCGCTATGTATAGGGGCTAGGCGTGTAGGCGCTTCGCTACATGTTTTATATAGTGTTTCATAGAAAGTGGGAGTAGCCAATTAGTTTGATCCGGAGACGTACTGAGAACTAAGTGAAACACTTTCCTATTATAGGCGGTAAGTTGTTATTGTAAGTAATAATATAAATATCTTCCTGAGGCCGTAATTTAATTTCTTTAAACATCAATCTACATATGCCCAGTTCCTATAAAAATAAAACGAGTAGTTTTACTTACGGGCAGTCTAAATCGTATCTATAATAATCGTAGAGTTAACATAACTGCCAAAACTTGGTTCTGATTGGTTGATTATAACCGCTCATTAATGAAAAAATGATTCGTTTCTGTTATACTATGATGTCCCGTCGTTTTTAGGAACCGGGCTTTAGCTGGCCAATCTGTTCGTAGGATGTTTAATTGTATAATTTATTGATGCATTGAGGAAAACTTCTTACAGTTTTTCATTTACATATTTTCAAGGCTTTTAACGTCATCCACAGATAATAACGGATGTTAATAAAAACAATAACTAGATCGCATGCCCATAAGCGTCAAAGCGTAAAAAGCCTAAGCTTATTACTACCAACCGTCGGCGTCGGCATATACAGGTTATTTTTATACATTTTTACCACAATTTTACGGTAATAAACAAACGGCGGTGCGGAAGGATTAACCGACCTTTTGTGGCGTCTAAGGATGATGGATGAATACTAAAAAGACAATAACAACTATGCGCATCAAGTGTGACGGTTGCCGGCGAGAATCTGGAGCATAATAACAAGCAAAACTTTTAAGCAAATTATGCCGCTCTTCAATATAATACTTAAACGTGAGCAAAAATACACGATTCAGTAATAGACATGCGGTTAGCTACTATATTACAGTGTATATAGTAAATAAATACATATAGATGATGATATCTAGTTACAAATGAATGGCTCTGTGATATCCTTATTAAGACCACTTGCCAGCTACATATTTATCATTAAAAATATGTTTATTACATCCTCAGTAAAAGTGTATTGAGCGTGAGGTAAACGAATTACCTGCTTCTGTTAACGTTTACGATGGTTTAAAATATAACGTACATTAAATATAGACTTAAGTTTTATAGCACATTGTTACTTTTGTTACCATCCGCATCATTTCACAAGTTATATTAAAAATAATATCTATAAGAGCTTATTAATCATAATGTAGACGTTTGCTCGCATGATTGACGCGACTAATGAGCAAATGGAAAATCGAAAGCGATCTATTACTACGCCGCTTCTTGGTCTGATAAGGCGATACGGGTCTCGTTATGAGCTAGGTTTTTATAGGAACCGGCTCTAGCCTTTCTAATGTTGAATAACTTGAGCTTTATCAGGAAGATAGGTGTATCATGTGTGTCACCTCGCTTTTTATACGAAGTTACTAGTTTAGTTTATTGCCAAGGTATCTATGTATACTCTTAGATCAACATGATTAGTAATTAAGTGAAACGTAAAGTGCGCCTTCAAATAAAATACGTCACTCGTTGGATCAATCTTCAGTTTTAAATTTTAAACTATGTAGCATGCGATTTTGTGGATGTTGTATATGTGGTTAAAACCTTTTTAGCGTAGGCGTGCCGTTTACAGTAAAGAGTGAGAATTTTAACAATAGATTGCGTAAGTTCGGTCTCACTATTTTCCTAAAAATAAAATAGAATTTTCTTCAACGTAATGCTTCATCGTGAGTTCGTTGAATAAACTTCTGTAATCTTTTAAAAATTAAGGCAACGAACAAATGCTTAAAACGCAGCAAAAAAACTAATTGAACCATACGTAGTTTCCACTGAATAGAACAATCATTCAAAGCCTTAAACTTGGCTTCCAACATGAAAAGTTTTTAGGCTAAAAATAAAACCATTATCTTCGGGAAGTTTACACTCAGTAAGTTCTGTTGAAATCGCATTTTCAATACTCCTATAAGAAACTAAATGAAATGATAGTATCTACAGATTAGTAAAAGATGAAGATGTAAACTACTAACGGTCATTTTAAATAATGTATCAATGATCATGGATAGATTGTTATGTCTAACTATATGACAAGAGATAGACAACAGTCATAGCAAATTTATCCGTGCATCGCGGTCGTTAGGACATTGAAATCAAAGTAAGTGAAAATAGATAGATTTGTCTGACGTTAGTAAACAAAACAAGGGATAGATAGAATATTGAAAACGGCCGCAAGTGCATGTTATTATTATCTGAAAAACGATATTGGGTTGCAAAAATGATATTTTTCTTTGCATTTGTTTACGTTTATGTAAACTCATTTTATATGAGATTACCTTCGACCTTTCCTTTGAGCTCGCCATTTTGTGGGTGTATGAATTTATGAAACATAGCAATTTGCACAATATTAATGACAGTGGCATTTAAAATATTTACATTAATTTGTTATGAATAGGAATTCATTTAAATGTAATAAACGTAATAGAGGTTCTCTTAGAATACGTTTATAAAAGTAATTTAACATAATTTGAGCCGTAATACCTGTAAGAGAAGTCCTCGTAGCATATCAATAAAATTTCTGCCTAAATTAATTAAATTTAACTTCTTTTATACAATTCTATTAACATTTTATAAGGGCGTTCAACTTCTTCTATAATCTGTATCAAATGAACAGTAAAATTTGTTTCTCATATTTCGTAAAAATACACCATGAAAACGCACTTAATTTGCTTTTAAACAAATAAAATACTATAGTTAAAGACCTTAGAGGATAAACATCGATTGTGCTGCCATTGGCTCGCCGGTATCCTTGCGTGCTTGTTCGGTTGTAGTGACTTACGTGAGTCAAACATCTTCACCTAACAATTTATAATAAATCATAGAGGCCAAAGGTATTTTAATTGAAATCCATTTAATTATTTGTTAATTGCCTTAATTGCTAAAAGATACAATTACAAAAAATTATTGAAACGAACTCACGATGTACCTACCTACTACATCCGAGAAAATTGAATTACGATCGACAAGTAAAACCCAACTAACGCAGTCTATTTTATAAAACCCACTTTTAACGGCACGCCTACGCGGAAAAGGTTTTTACTACACGTACATTATCCACAAAATCTCATGTAGCTTACAATCGAAAGCAATAAATAGAGTGATTGACAATTGTTATAATTGATTCATATGAAGTCCTACTGATATAATGAATGCCAAAGTTTGGAAGGATGGATGTATATTTGTTACCATATGAAATGGCAAAATCCAGTAAAACGTATAGGCTACTTTTAACCCCGTCATTCCCACGGGATCAGAGGTTACGCGGGTGAAACCGCGGGGCGTGGGTAGTTAATAATATTAGCATGACTCTTGGCTCTACCTTCATTTAAAATACATCGACCTTTGCTTATATATCCTTATATTATTAAGCTGAAAATTTTATAAGTATGTTTAAACGCGATACTACCGAATTCATGTAAAAATTATTTCTGATTATGATGGGCAATTTTATTAAAGCATAAGTATAGTATTAGGAACAGCTTATTCGCATTCTTCTGTTGCTCATGTCCTTATTACAGACGTAAGAGCATAGATACGTAGTAAAAGAATACTTACGAAATTCGCACTCCGCCTTGCATACGGTATAAATGAACGAAGTTGACTTGCAATAAAACATATCAAGTGCATATCGCCTCACCAATAAAAGATAAGATAATTGAGAAGACAATCATTCGACTGCACTCGAGTTACAATAACAAAATATTAAGCAGAACCTACACGAAAGAAATAGGTACAAAAGTCATACTTGTGTGTGTTACTTCACTTTTCTTACCTACCTTCCACGCACACAGACACGTGTTTCACGGATGCATGGTCCGATGTATCCAGAAATATTGTATCGGTGAATCGTGACAGTGGGTGTGTTGCTCGCGTACGATTTGTATGGAGTTTGACTTTCTTCACATGTTACGTGGATTACAATTTAAAAAAAAAGTCATTATGTGAGGTTACATATAGCCTCCTTAAGTAAAGATCGCATGTGCTATGACCACTTCAAAGCACTATCCTCCACAGTAGATGAACCTATACAGTGGGGTTACAGATTGATGAATGAATAATAGGTATACTTTATCTATTCTGTGACACTTCTTTAAACTTTTTTTAACATCGGAGCCTTTTACTTATTTTTACCCTCTTTACTTGTGAAATTGCTTAAATAGCAATGAGATTACGGCGTGTAAGTTTCGATAATAATTGGGTAAATGTTCCTATCTCGGGTGACGTCGTCTAATGCGTCACCCAGACGTCTCGGCTGTGACCTAAGTGCTTAGGTACATTAATTTCTAATAATAAGCCACTTAATGCTGCCCAATGAAATTTGTTCACGACACACGCCCTAAATAGTTTAGGAATAATTTTCAAAGATAAACACCAACAGTTTCTGAATATAGAATGACCCTCTACATCTTTTGAGTCCCACCACAACAAAATTAGGATTTTGTCTTACAATTCGTGTTTCTTACCAACAATATGGCATGCATGGAGTTACATGATCATTTCAAAAAAAATTAAGTTAATTCATTTTGTGTCAGGATATGGCAGTCTAAACAAAATTGAAGTTGCACTGTACTATTATTGATGGAAGGTCTTGGGTTATTGCCTAAACAACTATAGATAAAATTTTTATCAAGAGATGTATATGTCGCAGTAAGATAGAAAAAGCCGTAACATAGTTATATCCCTAGGGATATAATTATATGCCGGAACATAGTTATACGAAAGCGATTCATTACTATCTTACTAGGAATATAGTTATAAAACGGTCCAAGTTCAGTGATATAGTTATATTACTAGATTTCGTTTAGTGAAATAGAAATCTACCATAGAATTAAATAAATATTGGTATAATAAATTTGTTTTATCTTCATTCAAAAATCTACTTTATGTATTCTGCAGTTAGTTACAATACTTTGTGACATTAACACGTAATTACACGTATTAAAGTAATTTCAATTATAATTAAAATTACCATGTTTTGGAATTCAAACATTAACAATGCAATTAAACATAATGAAATATTAAAAATCTTTTAAAACTAATCAACAGTTTTGAGATAACTTTATTTCTTATATTTATTAAGTTGAAATGTTTGTTTCTTTGTTAGTAATTTCAAATTTTTGTTCAAACAAGAAGCGGAATCATGTCATCTAGAATTTAGTAGCACTGAATGCTTCTTACAGGCACATCTTTTAGCAGAACACTGTATATTCGATTTTTTACAGGAACGCTGCACACTCCGAAAGCTATTTCACTAAACTTAATCTAGTAATATAACTATATCACTGAACTTGGACCGTTTTATAACTATGTTCCGGCATATAATTATATCCCTAGGGATATAACTATGTTACGGCTTTTTCTATCTTACTGCGACATATATACTCGTATACATATATAATAAATTAAAAACGGATAAGTCACATGCATTATGCATAGCTGCAAAATTATATTGTATTTTTTACAAAGCATTAACTTATGGTTTATGTCAAAATTTCAACCTCACTTATATGAGTAATAGCAACCTCATCCTATTTACTTGATGATTTTTTATTAGCTGTGCCTCAAGGTTTCACCCGCGTATATTTCCCAATCCAATGGGACTTCTAGGAAAAAAAAGAATCCTATAAATATAAATTTACAATTAAGTTGACGTCACATCATCGTCAATAGCGTTTTTGATGTTCCAAGTTTAATAATAATTTTTTTTTTATTTGAGTTGATAGCTGATATGAAAAATAGGCGCGTAAGTCGTCGAGTAGCGGAAACCAGCCTGAACAACTATTATTTGATCTGTCTTAATAATCTTATGATTTTAATCAATATATTTTTTGTAAGCTATAAATTGCAGGTAATATGAATTAATTGTAGAGATAAGACATGACTCGACTTGCCTAATATAAGTAAATATTAAAATTCGGCTTTCAGGGCACCCATTGATTTTGCAAAAAAAAAATAATAAACAAGTTACAGTTTTATTTTTTGCAAATTCAATTAGGTATGTATGTCACTCACAGTTAAGCATTGCAGGTATGCAGTCTTCTAATGGTGGAAGAATTTTTGAGTGGCGTTGGTCCAATTGATTTTGAGTGAAAACATTACAAACATACATATAAATATTCATATGTTTCATCTATAAAATATAAGTAAGTATTTAATTAGCCCTGACAACTATCCTGTATAAAGACCATGCAAACCAAGACATAAAAGCTAACCTGCATCAATTACTATTTCAGCAATACATCACCATCAATATTAAATAGGAAAGCAATGAATCCAACAGTCAGTTTCCATAAAGAATCTCATATAAATCTCATGAGACAGGACCGGCAATGAATTATTTACATCCAAAAGTATATTCCATTAAACAACTTCACATATGACATTTTAGTATCCTTTCAGGGTTAACAAGAGTGAATACCAAATTGGGAAAATCAAGTACATACATTATTATGCCCTAAATAAATGTAATATTTGCTGTTAATATGTAAATAATGTGTTTTGTAAGAACTTAACTTTTAATTTAGTGGAAAGCGGAAATTATGGAATGATTATGGATTGAGCTTTTAATAGAAAGGAAACAAGAATATTTTTAATTCCACTTAATTATTATTTATGGAACAATTAATTTACCAAGTTGTAAATATCATACTTTTTGTATCCCATATTCCAAATGGTTTTAGTAGGTATGGCATTCCACTTATAAATCTTAAAATTAGTTCACTCAACTTGGCTGTTTTTTATAATAAAGCTATCAGAATAATATTTGCATAAGAAACATTTACAGTAATAGATATAAAAATATATCAGAACTACTATAACTTCTTTATAAACATTATTATTAATCAATTATGATGAGTCAATTTTAGTTTCAAAACCCAATTTATCTGATATATAGGTAATATCATACATTAAGTTTAGAGATGATAAAAACAGCTAAAATCTTATAATCTACAAATACATTAGGTATTTGTTTTTATTTCATGTTGTCATGGAATATTGCCATGACTAATGCTTGTTGAGAATGGTTATTGTAATTGATCTAAATTAGGGATGAAACGGATAGTGGTTTGGCCGGATACAGGATACCGGTTATCCGGCTAGCTACACGGCCGGATAGCCGGATATCCGGTGGCCGGATATTCGGACGCTTATCGCGTTACAAGTTGATTTGAATATATGCGCGCGCGACAATTTCTGCCATTATTCATATACAAATAATAATTTGTGGCAAAAAAAAAAAACATACTTCATCACTCTAAAAAGTAGAAATTAATCTTTATTTTTGTTTCAATCTATACAAAGTCAGTGCTTGTATCTATTTTCAATTTAACAAAAAAAGAATAAAAGTTATTTTCTACTTTTTAGAGTGAGGAAGTCGGTTCTATGTTTTTGCAAAACGCTATTATTTTTCCCTTTTTAGTGACCTGTGAAGAGTAATCACATTATCTAGTCACAATTCAGTATCAGAGTTAGAGTTTAATGGGTATATGCATCATTAAACCTTAACCACAGAGCTTATCCTGTTGATTTTCGAGGAGATCCGTGGAATATCTTACACATGGATTATATTGCATATCCGCAACTAAACCCACCCAAATGTCACCCGGCCAAGATATTAGCAGCGTATATCGTCTTTGGCAGCGTATATATCGTAAAATATTTATTTTATCCAAAAAAATATTTAGAAACCTCTATTTTATTTTTAAAGACCTATCCAATGACACCTCATTTAATGATACATTAGCGATTTATTTTTTTACCATACGGTTAGTGGTATGGTGAGCCATTCTCAATTTTTTTTCAAATCAAATATAGCCTATAAGTTGCACCTGATATTGTTCTATCAGCGTATGAAATTTTATCAAATTCTGCTTAGTACTTTTTACGTGATTAACGAATATACAAACAGACAAACAGAATAAAAATCTATCCATGGTTTTGGTGTCTGTCTACTGCACATACATATTGCATACCAATTACTCTTTCGGAAAAATATTCAATGTACAGAAATGGTTTGATTACTGTTTAATTATATATATAGATTTGCTTTGTGTAAAATAATCAATTACTAATATTATAAATTGGAAAGTAACTCTGTCTGCCGGTCTGTACGCTTTCACGCCTAAACTACAGTACCGATTTTGATGAAATTTGATACAGAAATAGATTAGACAACGAAAAACGATATAGTTTTAGAAAATTTTGTGTTTCCACAGAAAAGAGCGATATAGACGAGTTTAGGGTGTAAAGAATTCAGCGCGAACGGTGTCGCGGGAAACATCTTTTGACATATACATTTATTTATTTTATTATCCGGTATCCGGCCGGATAGTGCACTATTATCTGGTATCCGTCCGGATAGTGAAAATAGGGCCGGATAGGCCGGATACAGGATAGTTACCGGATATCCGTTTCATCTCTAATCTAAATTGAAGTATTAAATGTCTTGCCATTAATTATAAACTGTGTCACATCATAGATTCATTTTCATTTGTTTCAATGAAGTCGCAAGTTTATGAAAAATTTTATTATTATGTCATCAATAAATATATTTATAATATGCATTATCCCTCGTACATTTTGAGTAGTTTAGGCATAAAAATATAACAAAGATAAGGACACAAAGAGCATTATCCTTTGAAACTTTTTTATATAATTATTTTTAAAATGTCATATTTAATTTATATTTAAAACTCAAAAACTCTCACATTCATCCCTTAATAGTCGGTAATAGTTATAACATAGCATTTTTTAAATATTTGCAGGGAGGCATTTGTATTTTTTATTAGCTATAAAATATTTATCTGTGACCACATCACTCATAAACAGCTGTTTGTTTTTTTATTTATAATATTCATAATAATGCTAAAGAAATTACGAAAAGGAAAATATTAAGCTTAATTTTTATTAAAGATTAAAGAGTGCATTTAAAAAAGATTTGTCAGGTTAAATAAATTAACAACAACCGCAAGGATGATAAACGACTTGGCTTCATAAATATCATTGTATAACAGGTAAGAAAATCATTTTAAGCAAGGAAGAAACTAAAATAAATCATCGTATTTATAGAAAAAATCATCACAAACAAGTTAGCGCCAAGTAAAGACTAAAATTCGTAATGAACAAAAAGACAGTCTTATTTAAATGCATGGAAAGAGATAAAGTATAGAATGTATACAGACTTTAAACTAAAAAATACTTATTAGAGTTACTAAATGTTGGACACTTACCTCACCACTGCGAGCTGCAGGAGAGTTTTCTTCGATTTCGTAAATTATGTGGGGTAAAAGAGATTCACCCAGTAAAGAAATTCCGAGACCTAAGTAATCGTCACTTCGATTTAAAACCACTTGTTTTTCTTCAGCCATATTCAAAGTACAACAACATTAGATGGCATTTTTAATCGGTTCACTATGAACACTTTTTACACTTCATATAGTTTCAAAGAACGGTTTATTACTCGATAAATCTATTATAAATAATCATAATTACAAGTAATAACGTACATATGATTCGATAGGCAAGCGCACCCATCTAAAGCCACAGACTACTAAGAGATTCTAAAGCAACGACAGACGACAGTCAACAAATACAGATAAATAAAATATAGGCCTTGTCAAAAAGTTTATATATATAACTCAATGCACCAATAAACACAATAATTTAGTTTTATATGAATAAAAATATTTATTTTGCTAGTAAAGACAAATAGTGACAAATTTTTTCTCTGTTAAGACGCTTTTTGCCTTTTTTATATCTTTTGTTGATGGCAATATACTTTTACTCCAAATAATCGATTTTTCGATTAATCGATTTCAGATCGACATGCCTACATTCACTGAAGTGACGCAAAATCATCCGATTTATTATTTATATTGTTGTGTAACCTTTATCGAAATTTATAAAATTATCAAATATGTATTTCATCTCAAATGTAGTTAAAGTAACTATCCCAAACTATTTAGCGGGCTTACCGATTCCAGATTCCTTTGGCGGATGGTTTCGTTTAAGCTGTAAGTTTTTATATATTTCCTCGTTTATAATGTGGTGAATGGTGCTTTTATATTTAATATGTGGGATGTGGGATTAAATTTAAGGTGCTATGGGTCCTAATGACTATTTCTTAAAATGTGGTAGATTTTTAGGAGTTCGTTTTAGTTATGTACCGTTATCATAATCGAGTATCTAAGAGCAAACGGTAAAAAGCCTCAGATAGTTACGATAGCTATGGTGTCAAGGGCAATGACACACTTAGATAATTACAGTTTTTATGTAATGATGTCTACCACTATCTCACCCTCATAATAATTATATACAAACTAATTGACATTCTAGAAAAGAAAGACTTCATGGTATTGTCTTAAACTGTATTTGACCTATTAGCATATTTTTTATTTGAGTTGTAGTATTATCTTGCATATCTTTGTGATGAGATGCAAAAAACGTTTTATAAATCTTATCTTTAAAATTGTTAATGTTTGTGATAAGTGTGTGTTTCATCTTGGAATGAACAATATATATTATTATAGGCTTGAGGATATTGTTATGAATTTCTTATGCATCCAATTTGGGATAAAAAAGGTATTTTTAGTGAGATTCCAAAAAGCATGCTGACATAATACGTAAATACCTATATATAAGGCAAATTATACTTATTCAATAAATATTTTATTTATTATTTCAGTCAGGGATTGGCTTGCTCTTGTACCACCAACTTTAGCCATTGGAGGTATTTCTTATGTGTCTTACCAGACTGTGAAGAAGGCACGGGAAGCTGGCCAGGTTAACCATGCTGTGAGAAAGGATCTGAGCAAAGTTGTGGATTTCATTGATATTGAGGACATTACAGAGAAGGCTTCCTTGTGTAGATGCTGGAAAAGCAAAAATGTAAGTCACAGGTGGCTTATTCCTCACATTGTAATATATAAATCAAGACCTTTCACTATATTTATATGACAATCAACTATTTGCCTATGGAATGTTATCAAGATCGGAAAAACAATATTCCAGTTTAAGTCTGACAAATTTTCATACTTACATACAAATATACACTTACCAGGCTATCTCGACCCTGAGAACTATTTTTCAAAAAAGTAAAAATTTTGTAAAGTCATGATTACTTGTAGGATGAGATATAAAAATTCATTATGAATATATAAATATGACGTAACTGATGTTCATTTTTTCTTATCAACTCTATAATCTTGGATAATATTTTTAATTTCTGATAGATTCATAGAAATATATGAAGTATAATATAGTAGTCTAATCTTTGTAGTAAATGCATCTGTATATAGTATTGTAAATATTTATCTAATTTTTATTTGTTATTGAATTTATTTCTTAAGCCTCACTAATCATTCATTATTTAATTATTTTTTTTTAGTGGCCCTACTGTGATGGAGCTCATGGTGCCCATAACAAGGAAACTGGCGACAATGTAGGACCAGTTGTTGTACGCCACAAGGAAAACAAGTAAAGGAACAGAATTTACATAGTTACCATGTACAATAATTTGTGATAATTCAATTGGATACAACCATAAACACACTTTATGTTAATTGTGTTATAAAATTGCATTTTATGCATTTGCAAAAACAGTGGTTATATAAATTAAGCAAAAGTTTAAACTTTGTGCTTATAAACTTTTTATAAGTTTTATATTTGTGTTTTTTTTGTAATTTTATTAACTATATTATTTAGAATGATTGGTTCGGGTGTGTTTTTGGTTTTTTATTAATTTGAGCAATTAACCTAACATTGTGATTGTATTTTAAGCATAACCATATTTTTTAGATGTTATAGTACAACTTGTGTTATTACTTGTCTATACAGTATTTTGTTACCAGTGGTTCTATGAAAATAAAATATAAAAGCGATTCATTTTATTTATTAACTTAATCCCTCTATGTAACTAGTTTTTGCTTATCATATTTAATTATTTTATCTAACACTAAAAGATATACTATATAAATTAGTCTCTAAATTTGTTTTTCTAAAGTATATAATTTATGTATATGTATACATTTCATATTCACTTCTTGATTTCTTTGATTGAAATATTAAAAACAAATAATCATTTGTGTATTCAGAGCTTGAGAGTTAGTGGAATTTGAAGAAAACTTTTTTTTATCTATAGTAAAAAAGAACATCATTTAGCTTTGACATAAATATTAAATGTCAATACTGAATCGAACCAAATCAAAAAATAACCGTGTCTTAAAAATTAAAAAAAAAACATCGAATTTTATTATCAGGTATAGCAACTGTGATAAAGTAATGTCATTATCATAAACTCATTGCCACAATTGACAATTTACAAAAAAAAAAAAACAAGACAGACATTAACTGTCAAGTTTGTTTGTATTTCACAATTTCTATCATGAAACATTATAAACACAGCGTACAAATTTTATTTACAAACGAAACTGCTTGACCAAACGTTTTACGTTTTATGCTTTAACCTTGGTTTGTATTTTGACCATTGCGTCATCAAACTAATTTTATATGAGGATCCTAATTCTTATCTGAGAATGTATAGGTAACTTTTTTACTTTTATCAAGATAAGGATTTTGGTGGATAATACTTCACATTGTTCGGTATTTCGTGTTGAAGTAATTTACTCAAATTATTTATAAAATGTATATCATCTCAAGTTTATTAAAGGAGTCGATTCCAAATTATCTATCAGGTTTACCAATACCCGATTCTTTCGGCGGATGGTTTCGCTTAAGTTGTGAGTATCTTTTCAAAATTCTATTGGGAAGTTATATTTAGATCACTATTTATATTCTACTAACTATATGTTACCTGGTTAAAAAAAGGAAAAATAAAAATTTTATTATAAATAATTTGTTCTTGAATAGTGTTGCTGAATTCTCTATCAAAATTTAAGTTCTTATTAAAATCATTAATTGATATCTTTTCATTGCTAAAACGTGTATCACAAGAGTAGTATTGAGAAGAATCCCAACTGTAGGGAATAACTTTAAATTTATGAGAAAATTCTTTATTACAGTTCGTGACTGGCTCGCTCTGGCACCTCCAACTCTAGCCATTGGTGGCCTTTCATATGTGTCTTACCAAACCGTTAAAAAGGCAAGAGATGGCAGCAACAAAGTGAATCATTCAATACAAAAAGATCGCAAAGTTATTGTTGATTTTATTGATATTGAAGATATAACTGACAAAACCCCTTTATGTAGATGTTGGAAGAGCAGCAAGGTGAGTACTTTTTTAATTATCCAAAGAGAAATTTGGTAGAGTGATTGTTGAACATACTCAGAGAATGCAGTAAATCTTTATTATTAATGTTTAAACATACTCAACATACTCGGAGACTGCAGTAAATTTATTATTAATGCTTAAAAAAATAATAGATATGAAAATCAATTTCTTTTTTTCAAATTAGATATTAAATGTCTTATACATATTTTTAATTAGCCACCAATTGGGATTGGGTCTACCAAAAAGAATTCGCAAGAATTTGAGTAGTTGCTCTTTTTAAAATGATTTCTGTGTGACTTGATGATTTTTGGGATTTAATCATGAGACAGCAAAATAGATATAAGAAATACAGATAAAAGAGTTTTATAATCTTATCAATGATATATTTCAAGACAAATTCAGGTTAATTAAAACTGATTTGCTGTTTCTTAAGTATTTGGAGTATTTCATTATGGCTTTACTGATAAATTATTGGAAAATAATAAGAATAAAGAGCCTTGATGTTATTTTCATTTATATAAAAATATTATAAATTATTTTTACCTTATGGATTACTAAACTACCATTTTGATCCCATTGATATGTAGATGTATATAAACTTATGGTCTCAATAACTTATTCTTAATCTTTGTATTATCCCTTACTTACAAATTGGACATCAATATTTCATTAATATTTCAATACAGTTTACTTGCCTATCTGGTGTATTGATGTTTGAAGGCTCTTGGTCCTTTATAAGTGATCCTGTATATGATTTGCATGTCCTTGTTGGATCAATCATCACAATAACTAAATGTCTGCTAATATACTTGAGTGGGGTCTTAAATGAAGGTCACTGAAAGAGACCAGACAATATTGATGACTTTATCCCAAACGTCTTAGCTTTCTTTGGTGCGAAAATAAGGACATGGGAATCTGACTGTCATTGTGCATGCATTTTTGTTATTTAATGTTATTCTGTCATCAAAAATAAACTGACATTTTACTGATAGTATAAAGCCTATGATAGAATGCACTAGACTCAAAACTTAACACTGGTTGAAAAACTTTGGTTAAATGAATGATGATGTCTTTTATTGAATTTGTGTCCTATAATTTTTTTTCAGTTTCCCTATTGTGATGGATTCCATAACGCACACAATATAATGACGGGAGACAACACAGGCCCTGCTGTAGTGGGACGTAAGGGAAAAAAGTAAATCATTACTATTACGAGACTACTTAATAGTAATAAAGCAGTATTTTGTATAACAAAAATAGTTGTTAGTGTTGTTACCATGCTACCTCTTTGTAATGTTCTTATAGAATGCATTTAAATCACAATACTAAAAAGTAGCCATGAAAACGACTTATTAGTTAGAGTAGTCCGTCCGTACAGAAACAGTTGTTACCATGCTACCTCTTATATGTACCTCTCTAGGTATATTTATACGATATAAAGCATTTATAAGATAGTATGAAGTTTATTCAATTGTTGAGGATTACATTTAAGTATAAGGATTGCTTGAGATTAAATATTTACATGTACTTAATTATAGTATTTATGCTGTATTGCTGTGCCTTTAATAAGCTTAATAGTTTTAAGTTATTATACAGTTTTAAAAGCTAAAAGTTTATTGTGATGTAGTACAAAAATATGGCATCCTCTATTTTTATGCAATATATGGTGCGTAATATTACTTATATTGAAATGTTAAATAAAGATTATTTACTGAACAATTTAAATGTTTGTCACAATTTTTGATTTTCAGTATTTTAGTGGTGTATTTGGAAATAAAAAAAAATAAAACTTTTTGATATTTTATTTTAAATATTACCGACAAAATCTCGTTCACTCACACTAATACAGTAATATCAAATCACAGACACATTTTGACTTTATTTAAAATTTATAAATAAAAAGTTAATAATATTTCTAATGTCAACACTCGCTTGTTGTTCGTTATGTACATATGGCACATAGTACATTCACAATAATTTAAATTAAATTACTTAAATATTAAGTACATCGTTTTCGAATTAGGCCACAAATAAATATTATCTATTGAACTAAATAAAGTAAGCTTGCATAAAAAAATCGAGATAAAATTACGTGTTTTGAGGATAAGTTAAGTATTGTAACAAACATCGCGATAATTGTAGCAAAAATATCTAAATCTCCTAATGTCAGTCTTAATCTTTATGAAGTTCACAGTCTGCAGCTCCTTAGATAAGTCATAAGATAGCATTGCTCTCAATATTATCTAGCTCTCACAACTGAAACAAAAACAAGTGGGTTATGGTAACGTATGTAACAAAAATGTATAGGATATCTATTTTTATGAAGATAAAATTTAATGAGATGATATTTCGTAGATCTATTAGCGATTAACGAGAGTAGTTCTTACTTCATACAGAAAGACCCTTTATTTTGCGGTGGATACGATTTGTTTGATTTCATTGTGGGAAGAGTACTTCGTAGAATGGAGTCAAACAAGCTATTTTCTTTTAATATCTGAGCTAAGTTTGAAAGTAAATGAACATACCTCTATTCTAGTTTCGGCGATTACTTCTTCATTCCGTAAGAGCTCATGTTTTAAGCCATTCCTCTTCCTGTAACGATTGAAATAACAATGATTTACCACGTATAGAATTGAATGATTTGAAAATATGCTATCCTTTCTTTAAATAGAAAAAGCAACGGCAGCGACAAGCAGCTATAATAAAAGCTAAGATTACGTACGAAATATTGTTTTTCACGTTTAAAAAACTACTTTAATGGAAAATGTTATCAAAACTTTTAAGCCTTTTCTCTTTCATTTTAAATGCAATTAATGCATTGTTTGAAATACGATTACTAGATAAAGGCTTTTAAAATAACTCTATATGGTGTAGGTACTTTAAAACGGCAAAAAGATTTAAATTTCCATTATCGTTCAGGCGTCAGCGTCATAATTATTAAGAATAATTAATATCAGTATCTAGAATCAACCATAAAATGGTACAGGGTACTAATAAACTTGATATACTAGGAGTGCATGTAAGACGTAGAGTTCTATCCACTTGACCGCATCCTACGCAGTGGTGTCACGTTACTTTAGAACGGCTTCATGCTGGGAAGGCCCGGGTTTTTATACCGTAACGTGGATATACTACGCCGTAATCTAATACCCTGTGTTCCTTAAATTTATGTTTTCCTAGCCTTTGTCCGAAACTTGTGGAATTTCATGTAAATATATAAATCGTCGATTGTATCGTGTAAGGTATGGGTTTTTCTTAAATAACTCAAATAATTGATTTATTTATGTAATATTTGAAAACTCGTAAAGTACCATAGATTAATTTAGGCTACGCATTAAATGTAAAAACATTGTTGTTTTTACATATCTACTTACTGATTTATCACTATTATCTATCTATCCTAATATTATGATGAGATAAGGTTTGTTTTGTAACGATGCTGGTAGGTCACAACCTATTGAGCTCATTTTAAAAATTCTTTCGTTTTCACAATGTTACACGATGTACTCACAGGCCAAGTACGTTTTGAAAAATCAACTATAAGATTGCGCTTAAAACTTCTTTTAAAGCGTAATTATTACTAAATACTTACAAATATATCCGTCTCCACACAATGAGGGCGGTGTAAGCGAGACACACGATGCTGCAGGTGACCAGCACCATGATGCCGGCGGCCGCTCCCACGGGTTCGCCGGTGTATCGCGCCTGCTCCGAGTCCTTGCGGACTGTTTCTTCCGCTATAAGAATTATACTATTGCGTTAAAGGAATAGCAGTAGGAGATTGTTAATAATAATAGAATAAATTTACAGTCGTATTCACAAACAATACTTATGTAAGTTACGAAGTAAGACATTTCTCAATGTCTTCTGAATGGGACTAATCTCTACTCAAATATCGTCTAAATAGGTTTATAGGCCCGTTGTGAGAACTCATAGTATTATTAGTGAATACAGATAATATAGATCGTATGAGCGGCATAATTAAATAAATATATGACATGAATTAATAAAGATAATATAGTAGACAACAAAGTAGGTAGACATAAGTATTGGGGAAACCATAGGTGGATTTTTGAGCAAATCACCGTCAGAGACAAAAACAATAATAATAAAAAGCAAGACTATGGTTCACGATTTGCTTATGATGAATTAATGCCATTTAGATTGGTATACTTAGTTCTAATTAAGTGTATGATGAGTAAAAATGATGGGTACATATAAAGGGGGTGAGAATACTGAGGTAACATAGACATATCACTTACAACTAAGTACTTAGCGCATTAAATAAAACAACATGCAAAACCTCAGATTACGCGCTCAAATGAATCACTGTACTGAGTAGTGTATTTACAAGTTTACAGATGTAATTACTACAATTAGCACTACGCATTACGTTTAACCGAGTTTGCATTGAGTGACACATTGAGTTTTTTTGATCTCATTTCTTGCCATTCATTCAATGATAATTATTCGCAATGTATCCCACGGCTAAAAGTGAAAGGTTTAAACCTTTGTGTTTGATCCTATTGATTTTTGGGGCAGTAATAAACTCAACGTGGTTCTCGACTTTGACTGGTACTTACGAGTTTCATAAATCTAATTATTGTCTACCGATTAGCTAATAATGGGACCTTCGACGGAACATATAACATTAAATGTATTCCTGACAGCAGGAAAACGAAACATTATTCACCCTGTACTATAAAACTTTAATTGTACTTTATTAGGCCATCTTGGGATTTGCTGTTTATTACAATGTCGGTAGAGAATATACCCATGGCCATGTACACATACCTTCTAGTTATGTATATAGTGCCGTTTACGACTACTACAAGATAAAATGGTCTTAAATCATTTAAGCATGTTACTATTAAAGTGTCATTAAAATGAGAAAAATGACAAATACGCATTTATTATACCTACCTCTAGTGGAAATTGGAAAAAATATTAAGATGCGTAAATTAAAACATTTACCTTGCAAAAATTCCGCTTGCGAGTCTGGTGTAAGAGGTACGTCCACTTTGCCTTCTTCCGCGTCCTCCGGGAACGTTGGTAGATCTATATGATCAATGTTGTCATCTCTTGAATGAAGCATGTCGAACACTTCAGTCCTGTAATATAGTAATTGAGCTTTAGATAATTCAACCAAGCATTTCAAATTGTCAATTTTAATGGACATGAAGCGATCCGTCTTTATTATTTTAAAAATCGAATGTCGCGAGTCCAGTAGGTAGGTTCATAAAGATTACTAATAAGCGGGCGGAATAAGTAACTAGAGGAAAGTAGATTCAAAATATTATATGACTTTACATACTTGCTAACTCCATCCTTATCATCAACTAGGAGTTTAAGTAGTGTTGCATTCGCTTCCAACGTTTTATATCGACTGTTGTCCTCTACTTCTTTGAGCAGGCTCGGTGGAGTATCTTGTGTGGTCTGACTGTAACACGATTTAAAACCTGGAATAAAAGACAAATTGCCTATAAAGCACGAATATCGCAACAGCTGTAATTAATGTTTATAATTATAATAGAATCAGATTAAATGGATCGATAAAAATAACTATAAATAAGAACGTTTCCGAACGCCTAATTGATATTTTATGAGCATTCTATTTTTAAATTTAATCGATTGCCGATCCGTAGGCGTTTATGGACGACAGAACGCTATTACTTACACACAAGCTTACAACTTACAACTTACAGAGTAAAGTTTTTGTTACCTGTCTCGTAACTTTTAAAAGACACATTTAACACCTTCGGGTGTCTATAAACATTACTTTTATATGAAACCCGTTAACATAAAAGCTCAATTTATCTATCTAATAAGTATTTTCTCGACATCGACATTCAAATTGCTTTCGCAACGGGTTTATTACATAATAGCCTTTGACCCTAGAAAACGCCTCTGAAAGTAGTGAAGACGCCTACCGTTATCGGTACAGAGTTAATATTTATTCCAAATAGATAAAGTTAAACTCGGGTTAAGTGGACAGTACCACTTAGCTTATCCGTAAGCAAACAATTTTAGAGTCGACGAAAATTTTCAATTAGTAGGTCAGACTTGGGCTTACAGTGTACTTAACGGTAAACGAATCCAGTACGTTTAAATCGTAAGAAATTCATAATATTTTAAGATTAGCATCTCGCGATCCGAATGACTCATTATGCCCAGTTCTCTAGACACTGTAACCTCATAAGTTGAGTGAAAGTAAGATAAATTGACTGGCATTAATGATTTATAGCTGACTAATACTCTTCTAAGGTTTCTTATTTTGCAGCGAGCATTCGTTTGTTGTTATTTTTAAGGTAATCTAATGTTGGTAAGGGATACGTTTGTGGATAATTAATGAATACTATGCGTAATATGATCGTTAATATTACACTTTGATAGCAGCAACAACAAATTACGTTTTCTAAATAATGTTTTAACTTGGCCTTCAATTTATAGAACCTATAATATAAATGAAAAACAATAATACCGAGTTTGGAGTATGTTCGATACGACGTACATTGTTATCGAACATAATTGGTGTAAATTGGTCAGTGATCACGCAGTAATTACCGAACGTCTTTATATTATCTGTAATGTATACTGTCATTAGACTGTCAGACTCATGTCAAACTGCATTTCCCTCCATATATCCGGCTACTGGGTTCCAAGCTTGTTTTATTTTTTCTGAGTTAAGGAGAACACGGAAGCTGAGTCATTTTAATCGTGATTGATGAATAAAATAATCAGGAAACAAATCGAAAGCAAAAAATGCTTGATATATTATCCCGATAACAATTATATGGACTCGTTTAACAACTTCGAATGTTAGAAGTTTTCTTATGATGTCCTAGTAATCGGGACTATTAATGAAATACATATTAAAAAAAAAAAACAAAGATTCTATTATACATTACTTTTTAATTACAAACGTTGTATGCGTTAGCAGTGATGTTTTAAAACTTTTAAGTTACAAAATAAACCATAGATTAATAAAATGTGGGGTTTATTTTTGGTTGCTGTTATTGATACTGCAATAATAAACAGCTATTGTCTAGGTCAAGTACGATAAGATTCATAAGTACAACAGGTCAAGTGCGATTCCATAAGCGATTTTAAATCGGAATCCAGTATGAGTTGCATGCAATGCAGACAAAAATGAAAATGCGAACTTAAAAACAGGTTCACATGTGATTAACAAAGTAAGATCGAAAAAAATAGCCTTTGCCAGCTGCCGGACGCAGCGATCGTTTCCATGTGTCCGATTACATGAACAGATTATCTTTGAACCTATCGAACAAACTGCTTTAATTATGTTTTATTGAGCTAAAAGAACAAGCTTCAATAGACTTCCTATGTGCAGGCAGATAACGTGTTTCATAAATGATTCGATTTCTTGTTGTGTAACTAAGTAGGTATGGATCGAAAACAGAATAAACTTTTAAGTCAAAGCTGTAAATTCGAGTTAATTAATCCTGTTTTAAATTCGTTATAAACTCATTTTCGTGTTTGCGTTTAAAATGTACTCAATTCGTGCGAGCACATCAGGCGAAAAACATTCCAACAAGACGACATGAAGAATCTGTTAGTTGGAGATTAAATCAGTGTATTGGAAACCAGTATCCCCTGTATTAGTCACCATCAGTTTCTTACTGCAGCAAATAAAAGCATTTTGAAAGACTGAAATTCTATCACGTGCTATTGTTCCTTTTACGACATTCGATCATTCGTGGCTAAGCAATGCAGACCTGTGGGAATTGGCAACACCCAGTCTGGGGTCGTGGTCAATTTTAATTTTAAATAGGGATTTAGTTTAGAATGCATAAGCGCGTGTAATTAAGAATGTGTAATTAATTTATGTAAGTGTGAGACACTACGGCTATAAAGTAAGTATAGCTTTTATCCCGTTTTCTCGGGTAACTGGTTAGTGTTTATTAGGTGACCCTTAAGTTCGCGATGCTTGTATCGGAGTCATTCGTAGGCTGTGAATGCAAATGTTAAGCTTAGGTTTAATATCGAAACATATAAATACTAGAATGTCGTCAAAATAAGAGAAACAAAAATAACAATCAGCTGCAGATAAGTCAGAATAAGGGACTAATTTTACCTTCTGCTCGATAAAGTACCTTGTATTTCACTGTTAGTGCTTTCGTAAAAAGAAAAAACACAATGTTAGTTATAAATCCATGTCATTCTGAGAGTTCCTGGCTGTGTACGCACAAAATCAGCGAAGTGGCTCCAAACCAGTTTGATGCAGTTTATAAAAGCTTTGTATAAATATCGGCATTGAAAGTGCCAAGATTTCTCGGCCGACCAACTTTTTGAATCTAAGGTTACTGTTTGGTTTATGCATGAGTTAATGGATAATTTACATTTATAAGAGAAAGCTGTTGTCTTATTTACATGGTAGATTGATAAACTAAATAAAGCTTGTCTAAATATACTTTGTGTCTTTCATTTCCTTTCAATCTGTACTTAATAAAGTGATAAGTTTCGTTTGTTAATATGCAATGTAATCGAATATATAGAATGAAGATGCCGATAGATAGATTTTATTTTATTGATTTATAAGATGATTTTTTATGCATTTAGTTAAATATAATATTAGATTTTGATACTAATAATTCCGTCATAAAGTTTATAGCGTTTAAAGTTGCTCAGATAAATTTGTATTTAGATTTCTCACGTATTAACGGTACAGCTCATAAGGCTGTTATTAACATAAGTAGCAAGTTGTTAAAGTATTGAAAGCCACTCGAAGACCTCTGAGTCACGAATGAGCACTTATTTAAGACAAAGAGCCTTGGGAATATTGCAGATGTTCGCCGCTTTTACTGCAAAATACACCTAGAATTATTCTTTTATAGGATGATATTCAGTCAGGAGGAAAACTCGACGAATGTATTATATAAGTGTCAGAGAGTCTCCATAGTTTATTATTGTAGTGTATTGTTGGATTGAAACGTTATTTATAGATGAAAATTTTATTTGAATAGAACGTGGAATATTGTTATAAAATTTGAATAGCTTTAGAAATGTGACTTATGGAGACGGGTACATAGCTGCGTGCATCTATTTGTGGTTAGAGAGAAGAAACTATCTGTGAATTATTAACAATTTTCTATTACTTACTGGATTGATTGAATTAAGCCTGGGCTTGGAAATCAGTAATTTATATTGTCGTAAGTGTAGGTATATTGACCTCTGTACAATATTATAGAAATTCTTGTGCTAGCACAAAAGCACTTTGAGTAAGATTTGTAATGTTTGCTATTGTTAACAATTGAAAATATGTTTGAATCATCATGTTTTTAGGCAGCTGACTTATGTGAGTAATTCTTTACAATGTAAGTAATTAGTGACGGTTTATAGATAATATACCGTAGATAATTCAATGAGAATAAAATGTTCACCTTCAACATATACTATAGGTTTATGAACATTTTTTTCTAAAATAAATATGAATTGTTATAAAATATACGGGGGAAATTTATTTTCAAAATGTTAAATCTGTTTTCCGCTTCATTGAAAAACCTGCAATATGCAACTTTTCCGTTATACATGTAGATAATTCCTACTACCTACAGGCATTGAAAGTGTAATGTAATATAAAGAATTTAGTATCATAAAATGAACATACATTTATACTTCAAATATAAGTTACCTACTATCTACTAGTAGGTACAAAACACATGAAAGCAAAATTAGCATATAATTCATTTACAAATGGACTTACTCTATCGCTAGACCTTTGCAGAACGTGCAGTCACGTTTGCCAAAGGTAAAGATATGCCCTAAAGGTCACGCTAAGGTAAATGAGTGCGATTATAATCTTATTCATTCACGGACGGTAGCCCAGTGAATCATTATGCTAATGCAAATACTACAGACAGTTCGTAAATATGAATAAGGCATTATATAATTACGCTATTTTAGGCTTGCGAATTGACTGGTTCAACTTGAAATAAAAGTCTCGACGAGTTCATCATGAATAATCATCATTAAGACATAATAGGCAGATGGGTATAAAACGTGATATCAATTAAGAAAATACATTTTGTAATCTACTGTTTTTTATTATTTATTTCTTACTTATATGGCACAATACGATGGCGGCGGTGAAAAACAATTTTCCTTTTATAATGCATTTGTATTCATATTATGTTACACATTTACGTCACAAGACACAACACAAGGAACTTTACCGCATCACATCATCACAATCATTTAATTAATTACATTATAATGACATATTCTGATTTCTTCTCGGAAATATATATTAACGTGGGCGTGAGTCATACAGTATTTAGGAGAATACGATGCTTGAGGTGTTAATGTTTCCTTATAAATATCATTGATAAAATATATCTTCGAGCTAAACATATTCTTGTTACAGATTTTAACCAGTTTAATATCGAGCAGCGGCAATTCTTTTAGATGATGCTAGTTAGTTTATAATATGGTTTGTTAAAAAGAACACGAAAATATTATGTAGGTGAGCCAGTATTGAGGACTTAGCTAGTAATTTTTAGCGACTGTTATCTTTAAAGTCAATTACGAAATTACCGTCCAATTAATAATGAAATAAATGTGTGCTGGAATACAAAAAACGAGATTTATTGTAGTTTCTGGGTCATCTTATCTCATCAAATGAGGAATTCAATTGTTTAAACTTTAAATTGTTCTTTAAATATTAATATTTTTAAGACCAAGGTTAAAGTAACAACCTGTATTTTATAAACAGTTTGATTAGAGCATTTGAAAGGTACATACATAATACTTAAATGGTATAAAAACATGGAAAATTTTCTATCATTGAGTAGCTATTGGTGACGATTCAAGATGCAGGAAAGTATAAACGGATATTGATTATCATTATCGACGAAGATAAGTACTTATTACAATTATGTATTACGATTGTTATTACACATTATTCCTCTTATAAACATGTAACTATCATAAGAAAACGGTGATGTGGAAATTGTTTCGTAAAATGAAAAAATACAACATTAAGGTAAAGGACTGTCCGAATAAATGAAAAGCGATTTTTTCTTTGAATTTTTTCTGGACTATTGTATATCATACTAGCGCGGTTTCACCCGCGTATATAGCACGCGTATATGTCCTCCTGGTCTTAAGCTATCTCTCTACAAATTTTATGGCGAATTGGTCCAGCAGATATAGAATTACTTATAAAAGTTGTAACAAACCCGTCACTGTTTTATATATGTATATAGATATATAGATAAGTAATAGTTGATATATGAGGTGTATGATATATTTTTTTTAAATTTCTATGCCGGCCACGAAGGTAAAAATGACATCAGAAGATAGTTGTACGTAAATTAATTTGGTTACTCGATATGTATATCGATTACCAATATTAGTTTAATATATAGAATATAAAAGTTATCAATAATCAAATTTAAAAGGGAAAATGTTTGATTGTTTGTATATGTTCTTTTTATCAACAATAAGAACAAAATCATCATGAGAAAACAATCAAAACATCAACAATTTTGTTTTGCTTATTTGTTGCCATAATAAATGCTGTATTGTAGAGAATGTACAGTGTACTGTGCAGATTTTCGTAGAAGTTGCACCCCGCGGTTTCAACCGCACTTGCTAGAGTACCCAATTCCTCACAAATTTAGAGTTAAGTTAAATTCGAGTTTGAGTTACTTGTGAAGAAATTGGGTACCAATTTCGTACTTAATAACACAAACTCGTAGGATCACTAAGCCATGTAGTGTTTCAGGTTGTTCTTATTTCTTTCTAATCATTGATAACAGAAATGTGCCTTGAGTTACATAGTGAATATTGAACCAGACGGTAACGATTCCCCTCAACCATTCAATATTTATCGTTCACAAAGACTTCGTATGCTGTTGTAGAGTCAACGCAATTTATCCAACGAATAATAATACTTGAAATTGGTTTTTATTTGAGGAAGATGAGGCATATGATTAATGAATAAAGCTCTGAGCATTTGACGCATGTCTTTGTAATCGATTCTTAGCTCTAGATGACTGTTATGATTATATTTATATACAAGTAATTATAATACATAAGGGAAAACCTTACCTAACGAAGCGACGATGATCAAACACATGAACTGGTATGCGGCCATTATAAAAACCTGCAAAAAAGAACAATAAGGTTTATCAAAGGTCAGAGACCAGAGGGAGTCGGTATGAAAAAATAAAACCGGCCAAGTGCGAGTAGGAATCGCGCTCGAAGGGTTCTGTACCAGACCTCCTTAATATTTTTTTATTCTTAGTACTTATTATTTTTCATCACAGATAGATACCTACACCCTGATGACAGTCAGACAGCGGAGGTTTAGTAATTAACCTATTACTACCGTGTCCACCTTTTAGGTACGGTAATCTAAACATTAGTGATTTTTAAATGATAGAAATAAAGTGGGGACTTATGAAATTTGGATAATTTTGCATCTATGGTTGTAACTATAATAAAAACTTAAAAAACCTTACAACGCTAAGCAATAAAAATAATACAGATTTTCTAATAAATGGTAAATCAATAACATCTTAGAAGACAATCATAATAAAATAATAAATCATTAATTACTCCACACACGTATTAAGGATTTGTTATGGTTTTAACAAAGAATATTTCGTCTCTACCTCTATAATTTACTCTTTGATCGATTTATCTTTCAGACCAAGGAGGTTTTATACATTTATAAATCCAGTAAGATAAATGAAAATGCAGCTGTCTTTG
>LQNK01000078.1:350636-368887 GCA_001586405.1 Phoebis sennae | reverse complement strand
TTTTTGATATTTATGAAAAGAAACACATTTGTTGGCTACTAAATAATACAGGTTTTTTAATAAATGGTAAACCAAAAACATCTTACTAAACAAACATGATAAAATAATAAATCATTAATTACTGCACACACGTATTAAGGATTTGTTATGGTTTTAACAAAGAATATTTCGTCTCTACCTCTATAATTTACTCTTTGATCGATTTATCTTTCAGACCAAGGAGGTATTATACATTTATAAATCTAGTAAGGTAAATGAAAAAGCAGCTGTCTTTGCATTCTATGTGCGAATAACATACCAATAGTATTTGGTATCAATAGTCCTGTTTGGTGAATTGTGGCCCTAATACAGAAATGCTTAGTTTAGCCTTGGATAAACGCTGTTATGGAAGTATGACCATACTCTATAAATTATGCAAATATTTAAATCGGAAAACCTAGTAAATATTTGTTTTATTCGAAACGGTTCCTCAGTGTATTGCACTTCTAGTAAAGTATATTTTAAATAGAATACTTTTTAAAGGACGTTATTTTACATTATTATTAACTCGACGTTTTCATAATAGTGTATAATAATTAAATGTAGTTAAAAAGTATTTTATTTAATATGGAAAGTACTCGCGTTAAAACAAACAAGAAAATACTAAGTATATTTTGCTCTATTTTATATTAAGTTTTTTTTTATAGTCGGATAAGATTTGTTTCTTTTTTATTTGTAATATAATAATAATTTTTTATATAATTTAATCGCATGAGGGCCGGGCCTTTTCCGGGCTGTTATATTCCGAGAGCTAGGACCATTTTCTAGGAGGTGCTTGAAGCAAGCTGAAAACTTGTCTGATGCCTCTTCTATTATACCCCGAAATGGCTTCTCACCAGCCAGGTCTGCAGTTCCATGTTGGGGTTAATATACTATATTACTTTGCTATATAATAGGCATCATACAAGTTTTCAGTGGTCCTAGCTCTCGGAAAATGGTCCTAGCTCGAAATATAACACCATTTTCTTGTTTACATCTAGTGAATGTGACAAAGTTCAGTCTCAATTGAACTTATGACATTATAACTATATTTTAGTTTCTAGATGGTATTCACATCATTGCGCTTTTTATTTTAAAATTAAAAGAATGAGAAAAATTTAAAATTAATTTACAACTCAAGTTTTCTTATAAGGTTTTAAGAGCAAGACAATAATATTAGTTTTTCGCACGTATCCTAAACTAAATAAATTCCTATAAACGACCAGAATAAACGAGCAAAACAAAATTAAATCGTGTAAAAATAAACAACGCATCTGAACACCGCGAAAGCAAAGAAATTTCAGCGAGCGCTAACGATTCTAATTAATTTACTAAGCGATCCGGTATTTCTTGTTTACCCACGAACAACCCTCAAAATTTAACTTTAATATACAAAAGTAAGTATAATAAATACCTGTTTCAAGTTAATCCACTCAAAAACACTTCAAATAATAAAAATACACTGGATTTCACAAAATTACGCGCCGTTGTTACGTGCGTGTACGACGGAGTGTGGCGGCATTCTACCGCACGATCCCGCTCGATTGTCTGAGCGAAGCTGGTGACCTCACAGAATCAGGAAATCCTGTGGACCGTGGATGTGGTATCTCTTGCAAAGCTCTGTTTATTGCAGGGCAATTAAATCCTCACGAAGATACAATAATCCTACGAGGAGGTCTTCAAAAAAAGTCACAGTATAACATTCAGTACGAATATTTCTAAGGAGTATTTATGATAGAGTTTTCGTTATCTTACTGAACATTGATGTGCTTCTAGTTTTATTATGAATAAAATTATTTTGACCGAATGAGGCAATGGCAGCAGTAAATCGAGTCATTAATAATTATTGATTATTTAATAGGTTTTTAACTGTTTAACGATTTGTGCAATACTTCTGTTTCCAAGTATATCTATTTAATATACGGTAGCACAACGTATTTTACATTTGGATACATTGCAGAAAAGAAAAATACAACATCATCTCTATTTCTAAATCTTTGAGCGATGCACAAAATAAGTTTCTCATTTTAGTTTTCTCTTGTTTTTATTTTTTTTTTGATCAAAATTTTAGCTCATAGATATTCGAGACGACGCGACAGAAAAGTCTTGCATATTTTGTGTCTGTAAAATGTCGTCTTTGTTTCCGAAAGTGAACAATGGAATTGATTGATATGATCATTTATCAAAATCGGTAAAATAGGCTGTGTGTCATTGCATACGATGAAAGATGAATTGGATATATGTAAGTGCATATATACAGGCACACATACTATACAGGTTGGGCTGTTTTATTTGCCTTATTGACATTATTACAGGAAATATAAAATTTCCATAGTTTTATCGCTGGAAAATGAACTGGTAAGTAAATAGTTATTTTATGTATGGTGAATCATGTTTTATGTTATTTTATTTGATGATATATATGAACTAGCACGAGATAACTACATAAAACTTTAAATTATGTAGTCAGTATAATGGATTAAATATTCTTCGTAGAAACTCGGGTCAATCATAGGTTGGCTAGACTAAAGTAAATATGTACCTACGCGCCGCCACATGAAACATAATATAGAAAGTAGATATTGCAACTGCTAATTTATGTTTCTTACTTTGTAGTACTATGAAAGTATTATGAAATAATTGTGTACTTTATACCAGATCAATAAAAGTATCTTATCTGAGGCTACTATTGCACCTTTATTTATACTGTGAATAGAAATATGGCCATGTGTAGGTAGGTAGCGTATATTAATAGAAAAATCTGCACCTTCCGTGGAAATTAATATTATTAATGTATTTAAGGGTATGTTATCACTTATACCATTACGAAAAAGAATAAGTTATGACTTATGCACTTAGTTAAGTAGGTAGTTTTCAATTTGGTAGAGTTTCTTTAAAAAGATTTTATGATTTTGTTTTCACGCCTTAAACTTCAAGCCGCATAGCATTTAGTGACCGTTTAGAGTAAATAAAATTTCTTATAATTATCTTTATTGTTATGTTTTTTCTTCTACTACCATCGCTTCCAAAATTTTTTTAATCTGTTTTCTTTTCTGTAATCATATCCTAATAACTGAGTGACACATTAACTTTCAGTAACAAACAAAAACAAAACCTATAAAACACATGTATATTAAATAACAAAATGTAAATTTGTCTTAAAACTATAAAAACATGTTATCTGAATGATCATTTTTTAATAAATCAAGAAATTACATATAAAATGATAATGGAGTGACAAAAAGTGCAACCAAGACCAAAAGAAAAGAAATAAACCAAAAAGGATCAAGACGAAAGTAATATAATGGGATATTCATACACGATGTAAATAATTAATTTCTGTACATTGCATATGATTAAATGCAGGGACTTTTCAACCTCATAGTAAATAGGTAATAATGCGTTGGTGCCGTTGCAATAGGCAAAAGCCGGTCGAGTTACAAAACCTCGAATACGCTTTAAGGCTTAGAGAAGAAGAACTTTTACAAACAAATAAAGCGCTGCAATGTAAGAAAAAGCTATTGAAAGAACTTGACCGTAAAACATCGAAACTTAAAGAAGCTAAAAATAAACTATTGGTTGTTACAAAATCAACAGAAAGATGTAATAAGTATAAGCAAAAAGCGAAAAAGAATAAGAAAAAGAAACAAGAAATCGTAGATGTAGCTCATAATTTTTTCGATAAGATATTCAAAATGGATAGAGATATGAAAAAGGTGGCTAAAATAAATAAGTATGATTTAGTAGCAAATATAAGAAGGATATTGTTACAACCGTGTGCGAGACCATATAGTAAATGTGAGCCTTGTAAATGCAAATATAATAAGAGCGCAGGGAGCCAACGCAGAAAGTTATTTTCAGCGCCTGAAGATTGTTACGTAATGTCCCTGCAGAGAACACCCCAACTTTGGATTTACCATCGTTGGCCTCAATTTTACCCCCAATATTTAAGTGCACGAGCACAATGGAAAAATTTAGGCACTTGTTTTATGTTTTGTCTCGGCATCTTATTCTGGGTCCCATTTTTCTTATGTTTAGAAATCTGCAAATGCTGTTTTTGTAGCTGTTGTTGTGATTGCTGATATTAAATTCCATTATCAAATTAGGAGTTTTATTACAAACTCGGTAGGTACGTAAGATGCCCTTATTGAAACTCGGAAGGCAATTAAAATGATTTATTTACTGCTTCTTTATTTTACCTTTAGATGTTGGAAAGATAAGTTGTAAGTGATAAAAGGGGTATCAAAATAAAAAGACTTACTTAAATTAAAAGTTAGGACGTACGTATCTAAAGTTAGTTGAAAAAAAATGTTGATCCTTTTTAACGTTCGCGTTACTCAAAATTAGGAGTCCTTATTTTTTCCATCAGAGGAAGGATAAAAAATACTCAGGAAAGAGGTATTATGTCATTGTTTATCTATTTGTCAATAATGTCATAGCCTATGTTGTGTTTACAATTTTAAGATTTTTTTTTTATTATTTATATACACAATATTATTTATTAGGTTTAAACATAGCATTTCTAGTACAAACGTGAAATATTAAGTATACTATTTAATATGCATGGGCTACGTTTATTGACGTTTGGTGATAATCCACAAGGCGGTAAAAAATCTGATCAAAAGTCTAAACAAGACATAAGAATTTCAGAAAACCCGAAACCTAAAGCAAATATCAATGATGCTGTAGATTTGAAAAACAGTTTACCAGTTATTCAACCGATATCTATGAATCAAGACCGAAACAAAGCACCTAGGAGGTCCTTAAGCGAAATATTCCGATTACCTTCTTACGGTACAGTTTTTTAGGTTATCATACCAAAAAAATAAATTATTATAGGTATTTTCATGTAGCTCATTTTTCTAATAATTTTTAAAGTCCAGAAAAATGTAGTCCGTTAGATGTTAAGTGATCACCCCATTACCGCCTATGAACACGTGCTTTGCCTGCCTATGATCGGCTTAAAGGCCCCAATGTCAAATATATTCGGAAATACTGCAGAACTGGTAGATCGTTTCAAAGCTTCACCGTACGTGCGGGTGAAGGGAACGGTGGTAGAGCGCCAACCATCCAGATGGTGCGGAATTTTACTTTAAAGTGTGTTGCATACACTTTAAGTATTAGTTTATTTTTTTCTTTTAATCATCATTATTATCTTTTTCTAGGAGTTCGTCCTCTGCCGAAAATATTAAGAAGGCAACGAAGTTGTGACCGTAAATCTAGAATATTGTCTCATACTATCATAGTGCCTAGTAAAATAAAACAAACATTGCTTAAAGTTGGAAAATCAAAAAAGAATAGTACTATTAGAATGAAACGGAAAAAAAGGAGAAAAGTCAGTGACAATTCTTTGAAGAGTGATTTGAAAAATGATGTGAAAATCTTATTTAAATCGAAAAATTGGAAAGCAAAAAGAAAACGACCATCATCTGTAAAACCTGAAGAGTTTCGAAAATATAATATTTATTACAATTCTAAATCATCTTACGATATCCATGCATTTAAACGTAGAAACAAAAGCAACCGTCACATCTGTTGTCGTCTACAAGTGCCTTGTGGACTACGATACCATAAGCATAGAAAACATTGCAAGAATAATTCAGACCCGTGCCAACACAAGCATTGCCGTCATTTTTACTCTGATCCCACGATAAACCCCAAAAGTACTTGTCGTACAGATTACTACAATATTACTCCGTCTATACATTATAATCTTGTTGATTTTCCATGTAATAATATATGTCGTCAAAATCAAAAGAGAAACAGAGATTTATGTTTGCAAGTAAAGTCAAGTGAATGCAGAAATAATTTCCCTGAGACACTTGCTAAAATTTGTTTCGAAAATAAAGAAATAGCCGTAACACCTTCGTGTTTACCTTGTTTGGAGGGCGGTGGGGATACAGCAGAGACATCAACTCAAGTGGCTCCATGTAGAAGACATCATAATATTTGCAAACCCACATGTCATGAAGTACCTGACTGCGATAAATGTCCAAAAGCGAAAGATCTACCATGTTCGAAAAGTCCCATATTCTGGGCTAATGTCGCACTTAAATATATTCTTTTTGGTTTTTCAATAATCGTATGGTCTCCTTGCATATTACTTACATTTTTAATTTGGATCTTGACCTACCCTATGCGACCTCATGAGGGGCCATGCTCAAAAAATCGTAAACGTAAATGTCCCAAATATAGACGAGACTTTTTATTTTCTGTCTATAAATGTAGCGTTGCTTTCGTCAAAAAATTATGCTACTTTTATGAAGCTTTTAATTCTTCACTACAAACAGATACATCATGTAAGCGTAAAAATCGTAAAATTGTCGAAAACAATATAAAAAAACCTGATCCAGAGAAAAAGTACACCCTATTCTATAACAACAACAGAGGTTGGGTAATCAAACCGATTAAATGTACAGATCAAATAGAATCAGGAGAAAATAAAGGATCATGTCAAAAAATAAACACCTGTGACTGTGATAAAGCAACTTGTACTGAAAATATCCATTTGGAAATACCTAATTTGAAAAACGATAACGTCACATGTGGAATTCGTAAACAGAAGGGAAGAAAATGTCGTTTACAATTTTTGAAAGTCCCCAAAACATTCAAATACGAAAATTTTTGCTATAATTCGCGAAAGCAAACTTCAAAGAAATGTGGCGCCACTCAATTATCTTTTCATGAGGAGGATCATAATGTACCTCCATGTCATATAACACACAATAGGCCAGAATGTCCTAAAACACATTTTGAAATATGTCAAGAAATTCCTGTAAATCGAAGAAATAACATATTAATCAATCGATGCCCTCCGCAAAATTTGGCTCAACCAGGAAATGTACCTGTTTATGCTACTTTACAAAAGTCTTGTAAATACGTCACATTTGATGAAGATAGGTGTCGGAATGAACGATATGGTCCTTGTGCAGCGATGCGACCACCTTGCCCTATTGACCCTTTCTGTTTTTTACGAAATCCATACTTAGTGAATAAACGGCCAATGTTGAATAGAAAACCACCATGTCGCTGTAAAAGAACGTGTCAAAAACCTAAACCCAAGCAATTGTATCCAAATAATATTACGTGTCGAAAATACCCTACTGTACGAAAAAATGAATCATGTCGAGAAAATTCTTCAACACGTTCAAAGAGTAAAAAAATAAAAAATAAGAAAAAACGAAGGAATCGTAATATATGCCAACGTCATATAAATAAATTTGCTAAAATTGTTAGGGATACCGAGAATTCGGTCTGGAAATGCGAGCACTGTGAAGGGATGTATGTTAAGACTTTACGACGCAAGCCCTGTTACTGGATTTACCGACGTATGCCATCATTCTACCCGTATTTTCTCATCTACCACAGGTTCTATGAAAACGTAGCGCATGCCATATTGTTAATATTAACGGCGTGTATTTGGTGTCCATTGCTATTTTGGTGCTATTTTTGCTCTATTTTGTGTTGTAGATGTTTTAATTGTGTTTAATAGATCTTCAAGGACTAAGTGCTGTTTTTTTGTTAAATAATATACAAGTATAATCTAAAGGAGATCCTAAACAATTATGAGGCGCTGACTTCCTTGCTAGGAAATTTGTATCTTTGAGAAGCCCAAAGAACTTGAATGTAGATCCTTCTCAACATGACTTAAATGGAATAAAAACAAAATAAGACAGAAATGAGAAAAAAAATAAAAGTAGTTATAAACAAAAAGAAAAAAGAAAAAAATAAAATAATAATAGTTGTGAGTTGTGACAGTAATAAGTAATAACTACATATATAATTTTGTTACCTGTGCCCAAAACGAGTTACTGATTACCTATGTAATCAGTAACTCGTGTAACACTTGCAGTATTATTCAAAATTTTCATATGTATGAACATATATACCTTAGGCCCTGTAATGTTTATGATGCATTCGTCTAACTACAAAAATCCCCTCTTGGGCTCCTCAACTAAAAGGGACGCCAAGAATATTTACTTTTCATTATTAGATAATAAATTCTCATTGTATGTGTTGTCTGGTAGAGATCGCTACCTAGCGATAAGACCGCCTTTTGTTTATCCTTTATCTCTAAGTTTTCTATTATTGTAAATTCTTACGTATAAAGAATAAAGTATTTTCATTCATTCATTCATTCAATAGATGAAAAAAAGGATAGGATAAGAGTTTCAAAAATCTCTAAACATATTAATTATGCCTTAGTACAGAGCACATATGCCAGCTGGTTACATTATAATCTGTGAAGTAATCGTCAATGGTGAAACTGACATTTGAGAGTTGTCAGTATTGTGTTCTCTATCATGATTGATATTTTGTTTAAAAACAAGATATTGTTTTATGTTCGCATTTATTGTTTATTTTATGTATTTTAAATTAAATACATTAGCATTAATTGGTTAAGATAGTGCCTTTTAATCCGTATACATAAGAAAAAGTTGTTAATAACCGGGTTAGAAATGCAGTCATCCGAAAAACGAATTAAAACTGATCTTGCATCTTTGGATCCAGCATTTAGAGTGAAACAATTAGCCAATTACGGTGCTATGGTTGATGTTGATCCCAATGTTCCAGCTAGGAGGTAACTATGATATTCAATATTAGTTTATTTCTTATAGGTTAGGTACCCTTCAAAATTTGCCCTACTAGCGGCATTTTAAAAACTTTAATGTTGTTTGTTATAGGTATTATCGTTCAGGGTTAGAGATGGTTAGGATGGCTAATGTTTATTTAGCAGAAGGAAGTCTGGAAAATGCCTACATACTTTACATGAAGTTTATGACATTGTTTTTGGAAAAAATACGAAAGCATCCCGAGTATAACTCAGTTCCTACTGACGTAAAGGCTGTAAACCAATCGAAATTGAAAGAGGTCATGCCCAAGGCAGAAAAGTTAAAGCAAAAGCTGTTGGATCAGTATGCTAAAGAACATACTCTGTATAAACAAAATGAGGTATGAATCATCGCTATTAGTCATATCCTTATCTACGTTTTTTGTTATGATTATCAATCTTTTTATTGTCAACAACTTACTATGAACCAATTTATGTTGCCAATCTCTATATCAGTGCAATTTGCATTCATATATTTTCAGGTGAAAAGAAAGATTGCTGAAGAGGCGAGACGGAAGCAGGAACAGGAGGATGCAAAATTGGCACAGATACTGCAGGCTGATGAGAACAGACAAGATGGGAACTCCACTACACCACACTTAACACATGCTGTAGGGACAGTTTTCCAATTAAGTAGAAGGATATCTATATACTTCTATAATATTGTATATTTATACTACTATAATATTGTATATTTATACTACTATAATATTGTGAAATTTGTAATTTTTCTCATATTTGAATCAATAAAAATTTTAGTTCTTAAATCTGTATAACTTATCTTAGTTTATTAGTGAAATATAATAAAAAATTGTATTAAGTGAACAGTTATGTATTGTAATAAGTATACCATACATAAGATAAACCAACAAAAGAAACTATATGACAAACTGATGTATTTAATTGACATATTATAAATTCGTTAAAATTAATCTTCTTACAGGAGAACTGGGCAGTGACACCAAGTGCTCCGCCAGTGGATGGAGTCTTGTACCCTGATGATTTTGCCACCGAACCTCCAAGAGCACCAATTAACCAGTACAAGCCAGTCCCACCACTCATTCCACCAAAACCAATACAGTGAGTTTAAGTTTGAAAAATTTATAGGATCATAAATATTTCCAATGGAAAGTTAGTATAAACGCAGTAGGTATGCTTTTAAATACAAGATGCCATTAGGCAAAATAATGCACAACTTTGTAATGGTTTTATCACTAGAGGGGTTTAGTCCACAACACTTTAGGGTTTTATTTGTAATTCAAATGGGAATTACTTGTAAGTGCTTCCAACAAAGATAAATTTTATATTGCAGTTCTTCGTATTATTATTTAAAAAAAGAAATGCTTTATTAGTAAACCGCCTCGGCTTGCACATTATGCATGTTATATACATATAAACCTCCCTCTTGAATCATTATCTATAAAAAAAAATCTGTTGTGTAGTTATAAAGATCTACATACAGATGCTGCAAGCAACCTTGCTCTATACTATGAAGTGATGCAATATCTAATAAAAAAAATCTGTTGTATAGTTGTAAAGAACAGGAAATCTACATACAAATGCAGGAAGGAACTTTATACTATGAAATGATTCATCCTTTCATAGCAATTTAATTCTTCATATCAGAGAGAACGTGATCAACGACTTGTTGCCGCTCGCGGGCGGTCTGCGCACGGTGGTAGTGCCCGCGACGCTGATGGCTCGCTTCCTCACCATCGCCGCGTCTAACACGGCCAGGAACATTGAGCTGTGCGGCATTTTGGCTGGAAGGTTGGTAAGTGATGTGGTTTGAAAAGATTGTTATACACTGATGTTGAAGTATTTTTTAACGAGCTTCTGTTTCGTGGCTTCGTTTGTGAAATTCTAGGACTATAGATCAATACATAGTATTAAACCTTAATGTTTTTGTATTTGCGACGTGTTTGACACCAAAAAACTAACTTTCACATTTATATTAATAATATGAGTGTCTGAAATTATATGGTTATATCATATCATAAAAAATTAAAAGAGGTACCCTTCGTGCTGGAGTCCAACTCGCACTTGGCCGCTTTTTTTTATTTTTCTATTTTTTCTTGAAGTTAAAAATGAATAATGCTATTTCTTTTTAAAAATATGAAATAAACAAAGCTGCCTTTTGAACCTTAAGTTTTAACTATATATAAATGAAAAAATATTTTTTGGTATGCATAAAAAAAATAACAAAATGTAAGGTAGACAGAAAAATCAAAATTTCAGATTAACAATTAACATCAGGATCACCTCTGCTACTCATATTTACGTGTTTATAAATAGTTGTAGGCATGGGCGTACCCAGGGGGGGGGGGGCAGGGGAGGGCAGCTGCCCTCGGATATCGCATATCTCTCTACTCACTATTGTTATTGATTAAAATGTTTATTATATTTTCTGTTTATTTATTTTACTTGGTTTCTAACTTGTGGGTGTTTTCCTTATATATATTGTAGATATCTTCGTGTGGTGTGTAAGGCAAGACAAGCACACGGGACCTGGCCTAAAAAATTGATTTGCCCTCCCCTAGCCCAGAACCTGGGTACGCCCATGGTAGTAGGGTTGAATTGTTAAAACTGCTGTTCTCAACGCATAATATTCCAGGAACAAAATCAGCTAAAGATCACCCACGTGATAGTGCCCAAACAGTCTGGCACGGCGGACTCCTGCAGCACCAACAACGAGGAGGAGATCTTCCACTACCAGGACCAGCACAATCTCATCACCTTGGGATGGATACATGTATGTGTATTATATGTTTGTTGAATTGTGTGCACTTATGCTGAGCCGGAACTTTTTCTGAGAACACAGTACAGTGGTGTACTGCCTTTTGGTTTATGTTGTTAATTATCTACATTCTTATCTTTCTTTCTTTCTTTCTTTAATGTTATAACGAGAAAAGATTTTATTTTTGTTTGTTTGTTTGGATTGAGTAGCCTCCGAAACTGCTGGACAGATTTGGATGAAATTTTATATAGTATACTTTGAAACCCGTGGAAGGACATAGGATAGCTTTTATCTAGAAAATAGGGAGGAAATATGGGAACGGGAGATATACGAAGTTGAGACAGCGGAGCTCAGCTAGTAAGTAAATAAAAAATCAAGTACATTTTAATTTCCTGTATTCGCAACATTTACTTGATGTTCAGTCCAGTGGCAACACCATTTTGTTAGGTAGTTCGTAAACATTTTTCATGATATATAAATTGTTTGTCATAAATTATTCATCCAGTATTTTAACACTTATACTCACTAATTGAATAAAAAATATTTGTTGGATTTGTCTGTCTGTCCGCCGTCTGTCTGTCACCAGGCCCATTTCATAAACCGTGATAGCAAGAAAGCTGAAATTTTCACAAACTATGTATTACCGTTGCCGCTATAACAATAAATACTAAAAATAAAGGCAGGGTCTACGGAACCCATCGCGCGCGAGTCCAACTCGCACTTGGCCGGTTTTATCTGATGCTCGCAATGATATTCCATACTATTTAAGGTACATACATATGTCATTGGGATGAGGAAGCGTCTATCGTCTCCAACACAGGTCTGCGATCCTAGTGGAGGCGTTCGTCGTGTCATATTAATAAGTCGAAAATTGTGTGCCGTAATAAATATTTTTGAATTAGAATTTGAATTTGAATTCCAGACGCATCCAACTCAGACCGCGTTCCTGTCGTCGGTGGATCTTCACACGCAGTGCTCGTACCAGCTCATGATGTCGGAGGCGATCGCTATTGTGTGCGCACCCAAATATAACGAGTACGTAAAGTAAATCTTTATTCACATACAAGTACCACCAATAACACAAAACATAACAAATCTATATCTATACATATAATAAAATCGTAGACTAGCCGTGTTTGTACATTTAATTTTTTCAAGAAAAAATTAGTGTTTCGTGTTTCGTTTATGATTCTAAACTCAAAACAATGATTTTTAGAATTTTTGTCTGTTTGTCGGTTTGTCTGTTTGTCTGTTTGTCTGTTTGTCTGTTTGTCTGTTTGTCGGGCGTTTGTACGCAGTCAACTCCGAAACGACTTAATCAATTTAAATGCGGTTTTCGATTATTTATTACGGCAAGTCCCCCGGAGGTTTTAGTGTTTGTTTCATTCAAATCTGTTTAAAAATAAAAAAGATATGAGTGTTTAAAGTGATCATACATTACTAATGCGCGTAGGTACATTGAGTTCAACATTTTTAGGCGTTGTTTCCACAGCACGTTTTAGTGATTAATGTAGCTCTTGATAGCCAAAGTAGATTACGATCGTGGCGGCCAATCACAACAAAGACTAACCAACATGCAGATGTTATTATTTGCGTCCATAAGCAAATTATGCGTTAAATGCGTGCAAACATAAAAGTCTCTTTCATTCTAGGGGTATACGAAAGATATCAGAAATGTAAATATTTTGCGAAAATTTTTAAATAGAATTATTAGAATTATACAAACATGAACAGTGACACTTTTGTTATATTTAATTTAGGATATACTTCGGACTTAAAAAAATAACAGTTATTAAATCGTAATTATTGGATAGTTCTTTTTAAATAAAATAGACGTTTATTAAAGGGATTGACGAAATATATTTACAAACGTATGTTTCTAAACCGTAAAAATTGTCATATCACTTCTACTTCGAAAATTCACAAAGTACAGAATTTTGTAGTCCACGTGGGCGAAGCCGCGGGCAGAAGGCTAGTATAACAATATAAAACTAGACATAACACACATATTAAACAAAATTACAATATAAATACGTAAAAATAGGATAATATATTATACAATAAAATAAACATACAATGGACAAATTTTACGCTGAACAAATCAAAATAAAGTGGCATTAAGACACAGAGTGTGAGTGAGTGTACAAGGAATAACAATCTTACAATATACTAGTGGTTGTGTCAATATGGAAAGGGGAATTCCACTTAGCATATGCTGCTCGCTTAAATTGTGTCATTTTATCCTAAACTAGCTTTCCGCCTGCGGCTTCGCTCGCGTGGACCCGGCAATTCGAATTTTTCTCGCCGTAAAAACCATTTAAAAAAAGGATTGTCCAAATTGGTCTAGTCGTTGTTGAGTTATGCGCTTACCAACACATTTTGCGATTCATTTTTATATATAAGATAATATATTATAGGAAATATTTGTCTGACTGATTCATTGATAGAAGAATGGAAATGTGTCTGTATATACGTTATGAGGATACAATTGGTTGTCTGAATAAGTAATTGAATGATTCACTGACTTATAGATTGATCAACACTCACCTTAAGTTGTTGGAAAGATTAGTTAAATGGCGTTAGCGATTTCTAAAAGTTAAGGACATTGTAACATAGAAGATATGTTGTACAAATTACTTTTGGGTGTTTAATATATTATGTTAACTATAGTGTTGATAATATTAAAAATATTATATACGAGCCATACATTCCGCGAGCTAGGATCATTTCTTGCAATGTTGAGGCAAGCTAAAAAATTTGTCTGATGCCTCTCCTTTCTCCGACAAGGAGCTGTAGGCAGGGCTTGTGGGCTTTTTTTAGACCTGGTCGATAGAAACTCCCACCAAAAAGACTGTTTATGAGAATATTATATTTTAGCTATAAATAATAATACCCTATCAAAATTACAAGTTGCCTCAAATACATTTTTATATACTTATTTATGCTTTATTTATAAGCTTAGCCACCTTTCTCCAAGAGATATTTCACTCATTACGAGCCACCCTGTATAATACTTCAAAATATAACTGTGTTACTCCAAAATACCGATATACGAATACTCTGCATACAAAAAATCACAAATATTATATTTGATAAAAAACTAAATATATGTAATAAAAGCTCAAGTAAATAGCATGGGCGCTCTTGATAAACATTAAAACCATTTTTTTCGGAAGGAATATTGAAGGCAACATATGCAAAGATACTGCATTGTGACTGTGATTGTGAGAAAGGGGGGAGGGGGGTCACAGCAGTCATACTAATGTTCAAAGCAAAAGCAGTCATATGAATGTTTATTTCTCGCAGGACGGGTTACTTCGCGCTGACGCCGGAGTACGGCATGCAGTTCATAGCGGGCTGCCGCCAGACCGGCTTCCACCCGCACCCCAATGACCCGCCCCTCTTCTACGTAAGTTTTGTTTTATAGTTTATACGCATTTAATATTTAAGTTTTTTTTTCGAAAATAAATCTGAAATTTATAAATATATATTTTTTTATATTTAATCAATAAATTCTCTAGTCTATTGCCCGGTTTCTAAAGGCCGTTTTCAATATTCTGTCTATCACAAATCTATCTATTTGCAGTTACTTTGATTTCAATATGCTGTCGACGGATAGCAGTCTTTGCTATGACTTTTGACAATCAAATGTCATTTAATCTAAGATTACAATCCATCCATAATCTTTGATACATTATTGAAAACGGCCGTAAGTCACTCTATATATTACGACCATATATATTTAATTTAGTTGTCTGTGTGTGTACTGTTTATGTTACATTAATGTGTTCTTTTTATTTTATACCTATTTATCATATTTTGGAAATGTTGATGACCTATTTATTTTAATAATAAATAAGTGTTTCGAAACGAAGGTTCTTGAAAAAAAACAATGATTACGTATATTAATTGGATGAATTACGTATATTTAAATGGAATCGATAAAAAATATTGTTATAATATTATTATTTTTACAGAATGTTAATCATATTCGCCTCGATAACTCGTCGCCGATAGAAATGGTGGATTTGCGGAGATGAACGCACCGTTTTATTTATTTAACGTGTCGTTTGCTAAAATATACCAATGCTAGTCTGGTTATGTGCTGCGTAAATTCGACTTGAGTTTTTTTTACATTTTAGTACAAAATAGTGCCATTAACTTGACTATTGTATGACGACCCGATTGGCGCAGTGGATGCAGGAAGTCTATTGCTCTGAAGGGTGTGGGTTCGATCCCCACGAGTAGAAAATTATGATGTGATGAACATTGTAATTTTCTACTGTCTGGGTGTTCATTTATCTATAGTATGTATGTATTTACAAAAAAGTATGTTTAAGTATGTATATCAGTCATCTAGTTGTTGAGTTGAGTTTAATGGCCAGAATATTTATTTATTATTTATTATTATGATTTCATCGTAATAAATACTAACAGCGTTGTATTTGGCACTTTATGTTGAGTTCTTTATTGAGTTTTAATAACAGATATTTGTTAATTGAAATGTATTATTAAATATTATTTATTAATATGTTTTAAGTACACATAAATTTCGAAATAAAATAACAAACTTTAGACTTAACTATCAAGTGACTGACTCTGATTTAGTATAATAACATTTTTGTTTCAATATAATTGTACTTTGGGCAGGTTATAATTATTATTCTCTTAAGAGTTAGGCCTAATACTTTTTTTATTCATGTCGAATTTATGCTAAACACAATCTCATAGTATGATTATGACTCATTGCTTTTTGCACTATATAAATAATTTAGAATTTACTTTAAAAAAGTTTGTGAGAATGTTACAAAAATGAATCTTGATATAATCTGAGGAAGCGGTAGTTGTGATTTATTTATTAAAAATTGGATGTATTGTGTAATATTTTATGTTTTTTATTTTTCTTTTTCTGTTGAGCTATATCTACAATTTTATTATATTAATTGATTTGAACTGTTATCTTTAAAATTTTGTTTGAATATTTAAACGTTTAAGAAAATGTACTGAAAATCTTTGTATAAAATACTTCAATTCAAGGTGCAACAACGAATTCTACGGAACTATCGAATAAATGTTGTATTTTTATGTATCATGGTGCATTTTGTTATAAAATATAAATGTTTAAAGTTTATTAGACTGATGTATTTCTCTTGCACGGTAAGATTGTTATTGAACTGATGGCTGCGAAGTAAAATTATTTTGCACTGGCGACATTGCTTTTTGAACTTTATTTTACACAGCAAAAGATTCAATTTTGCGCGATATTTTGTTTGTGTAACCGGGGGTTCTATACGTTCTGAAATATACCATAATTTACTGTGATAAGGTTCAGAATACAATGAACGAGTTTACGGTTTATCGCAACCGTGCCGATCTACGCTCCTGCTATATTATGGCGCCTTAGTATCTTTTGCCCCTAAAGTATCAATTTTATTTATTTATAATTTTATTTACATAGTACTTATATGTTATATAGTTATTTATTAGATAGATTGTTAATTTAATTAATTTATATTATATGTTATTACTAGTAGGTAGTATTAAGTGAGGATATTTTATTTTTTTAAATTCACGCGGACTGTTATGAAATTTACATCACATATATTTAATTCCCTACGAATGCTTGTTTTTTATAAATTCAATAAGCGAATTGTGATTATACTGGTCAAGTAATGACACAAATTGTATAATCAGACTTATTTTCGTAGTTCAATAAAATACGATATTGGTTATCACTTATATTTTATTTATGAACGTACACCTTCATAATGAACGCCTACTTCGTGTCAATGTGTCCGAATATTGTATTAGTTTTCAATTATGAAATAATAACAGACATTTTTCGTGTTCTATTAAAGTCTTGTTAAACCTAGTTGAACGCATCATATGATGTTTATTATAAAACAACCTAGTTGCATGCATCATTTTGTTATTATAAAACAACGGTATTACTTTCATACTATTTAAGAATCTGACTTAACAATATTAGAAGTCTTTAATTCCATAAAAATATGTCACAAATTTTGTGTTCAAAATGCTAATTTTGTATTGTTCTAACATTGTGTTCTTTAATATCTACCAATAATTGTACTTCATTAAATGAATGCAATCACAAAATAAGACGGGTAAAGAATTCACATTTCATATAATCGCGCTCGGGAAATGCACACATTGATTCCCTATTCCTTAAATACGAATCCGGTAGGTATAGTAGTATAAAATTGGAACGAGATTCATACAAGTTTTAATGAAAATGACCTCGTTATCCGAATCGGATTTGTGAATTTCGTCCCTGAGCCCTGTCCTCTGCTGAGTCTGTGTGCCTGGTATAAAACTGAATTAAATACACTCGTTTGACTTCTGTACCTATCAATTTTGTGATTGTATCACCTGTATGTGATGAGTGTCGCTATGGACCAATGTAAATAAAAGCGTTTTCATTGACAAATTGTTTTATTGCGGTTACATACAATAGTGATATGTGGCTACATTTGGCAGTGATGCGGACTTCAGAAGCATCTACTGTATTGCTTATAATTATCACGACTAATTAATTAATTATCATAACAATAAAATTATATATTTAATAAGTACATGACAATACTTTACAATTTTATAAAGACCCAGCCTTATGTCTTTAAAAATTGTCGATATAATATCTTACATAGATTTTTTCAACAGCATAATACCGTCCTTTGCTTTTAATATTAAGGCCAACATATCTCCATTTTTTTTTATTTATCAATCATTCCTTTTTAAAAAACATATTTTACATACTAGCTTTTGCCCGCGGCTTCGCACGCGTAGACTACAAAATTAACATAGTTGTTATAAAAAATGATATTATGACTTTAATTATAAGTATTTTAATTACACGCTCGTCTT
>LQNK01000078.1:326453-349835 GCA_001586405.1 Phoebis sennae | reverse complement strand
TAATAACAAGAAAATCTAGTGTAGCTAATATATTAAACAAGCTTAATTAATAGGTATCTATGAAAAAATCAATACCTACCCCTTTTTTTTTTTATTTGCTAGCGCCATTTTGAAAATTATATAGTTTATGTCACTACCATTATACTAACGAATCCAACAACACCTCTCATATAAAAATCTGTCCAGCCCTTTCGGCTGTAAGGTTTGCCAAATAAATAGACAGTAAATAAACTTTACTTACACATTCTTGAAAAACATTGCGCTACGTCTGTCGCAGTCGGGTAAAACCAGCAAATTATTTAAAATACACCAATCTAAATACAATAGTTTTTACACACTACGTTAATAAGGCACTCGGTGTATGTTTTCCATTTTTACTTACATCTAGACATGTAGAAGATTTCAATTAATAATATCAATTTATCTATAAAGCGATAATATATAGAGTATCTTTCATATAATTTAACTTAACTTAAGTATGATAAGAATACCTAAATGTTAGTGTTTGTATTTTTAAGTGTGTAATTTTGATATGTTAACTTCTACTTCTATAAGCGAAATGAAGAGATTCTCAATACGTAGTTAGGTACTTAATATAATAATACTACTTATATATTATTATATATTCATACGGTAAAGATTAACCGTACTACGACTTCGCATTTCACAATCATTATTCAAACGTACAATCTAAATCATATACTAATAAATTTATAAACATCTCATTATATTTAACAATAGTAAAAGTAGAATACTTTTAACGAAAAAATGCATTTTTTAATAAAAAATTGTCAAAGAAATATAAACGATACACAAGACGGAAATCGCAATAAAATGTTTATTTGCTGAGTTAGAAATGGTTTTTTTATTTTTAGAGGGTAGTTCGATCTCAATGGTTTTGTTCATAACCCAGTAGTACACATCTGTGAGGCCCTGTGCAGTTAATTCTGGTCCGATGGTCGTACGGATCCTTTTGTTGTAAGCGTTGAGCCAGTTTATCTGGAAATTAAATTGAGTTAGAACAGTATATTAAAGCGTAGACCATATATTTCCAAGTTGTCTTCCGACCATTTTTGAAACAGATTGAGAATCGTACATTTTTTGCATTGCGTCATTTATTTATTTGTTGACGGAATAAGAGTAATTGAATTTAAGTCAAAGTAATGGAATGATTAGGGTTCATGCATAAGTGTTGAAGCCAACTTAGTTGAAAACGTATTTACAAACTCTAAGTAGAAATAAACTTTATTATTTATTAATTTTTAAATGTTGGCCCATACCTCGTAATCGGTAAGCAGGTTCCGTTCTATCAGTTTCGGTTCATAAGGAATGAGGGTAGTCTCCCGGAAGCCCAGGTAGCCGGAGGGACGAGGTATCACCTCTAGAACGTTGCTGAGCTTCACGCCAAACTTCCCGAACTCGTGCCAAGCTGGTTCTGGATTTTTTAAATTGAATTCAATGATAAAATGTAATTTTACGGGAATAAATGTATTAATGTCTATAAAATATAAATCATAAATTTTAGTCATTTGAAAAAATAAGTAAAAAAAAATTTCAGTTAAAGTATATTATAGGTTTTTGAAATATATTCGTCTCGAAGTTTTAACAAAATTCTATTCTATAATTTAAAAAGAATTTAAATAGAAATAGAATTCTTTAAATAAATAGAAATGTTACATTGCGCAAATGAAATGTTTTGAAGAATAATGTATGTACATATGTACTTGAATTTTTGCTTACCACTTGTTATAAAATATCCTTCTCGGAAGGGGTGTAGATTTGTATCTTGACGGTAATCGATAACAACTGGATCTATAAAAAGGAAAACATCATAAAAAGTCAGATAAGATCGTAAGATTGAGATAATAATTTATTATTTTGGCTACATTGATTGTATTTATATTATATTTACATAGTAAGCCATTAGGACAGTTCACGGATTAATCCCCGCAGTATTTTAGATCATAGTGTTGCCTTCTTTATTAGGTTTTGATCGCATGTGAAAATAAGCCGTAGCTGAACATATCAGTAACAACTAACTACAGTTCTGTTGTACTCCCTGTGTTGCTTGCTTACCTTCCCCTCGTTTAAGCTTCGCTCCGCTTACCATGTCCAGCGGCCAGCATAATATAATATTGTGGCCTACTGCGAAGCCCTAGCGCTTGGGTTCGCGTGGCCCGCGAGGAGCAGCAGGGGTAACGTAGCAAGTGATCGTACAACGACACGTCGTTTTGAGAGGACGTTAACAGCAGAGGGTATATCTAACGGACCATTACGTAGATTGTTTACTTTTTCGACTGTTGAGCGCACAGTAGGGTCCATAGGAGGCCGCGGGGAGAGCCCTATAGCTTGTACCAGGGATAATGTTGCGAGGAACTACTGGACCGTGGTGTCAACGCATTGTTTTTTCTCTAGAGCACACCAGCCAGCTATATTTGATGGCTCTTTGAGTATTGCTTACCTTCTCGTCGGTTAAGCGCCGCGCCCACCCCATGTCCAGTGGGCAGCATATAGTCTTGTCTGTACGCCCACAGCGGGGCTCTAGCGGCCGGGTCCGCGTGGGCCGCGGGGAGGGTGCCCGGGGCCTGCAGCAGGGAGAGCGCGGCGAGGGAGCGTAGGACTGTTGTGTAGGCGCGTCGCTCTTCACGAGAGGGTACGCCGTAGTGTAGTGTGCGGGTCACTACTGTTGTACCTTCTGCGGGTACCAAGGGATTAAGCTAAATTGTATTGCAATTGCAATTATTGTATACGATACGAGATATATATAATCGACTTCTCAAAAATAGGTAGAGTTCAATTCAAATATCAATAACCAAAATATTCAATTTGTAGGGTTAGTTTCTAACTTTTTTTTACTATACGAATAACAATAATAAAGAAATTTTTCAATTTCTATAAAAGCACAAATTCTTATTTTCATATTTTTCACGTTTCATTCAACAAAACATATCAAAAACTAAGAACACGTTTCTGTTATAAAAGTCACATACCTTCATACTGTCCTCCCGACTGAATAATGAGCGTAGAGTTAGTAAAAATGCGTCTATTAGTAGCATTAGTGGCCCGATAGTCTGGTTCCGCCGAGTTAGGCCCAAACGCCACGCGGGTCCTCATAGACAGCCCTCGAAAACCGGCCTGCGTGGCGCGGGTCGCGTCTATCTTCTCCGCTACTAACACCTCATAGAGGGCTGACTTCCCCTTCAACAAGTGGCATGCAATTTTACAATTAAAGCTCGTGTTCAGAGATATAAGAACAAAATTATATTATTAAAGATGGTAAGAAATACTTGGTCGAGAAATTAAACTATCGAACTCTAATTAATTTAGTTTAAATTATTTGAAGTCTTGATATAATTAATTGTTAACGGAAATCTACATTTTTTCAAAATTATGTCCTTACTTAAATATGTGACAAAATAAGTAAGGTACTATAAACCACATATTTGATAGAATAGAATAATCTTTATTTGCATAATGTGAGTCAATTACGGATGATTATAAAGAAAATATTTAAAAAGTTTCAACAGTTAAGTTACATTTATCATTATTACAAAATAGAAAACACAGTCAAGTGTTAGCAGCAATTTCAATTTTACAATTCTAAATATATTAATATTATTCTAATTCTAATTACATTAAATCCGATGAATCGTTTAAGTATTCTTCCAGATTATAATAACACTTTTGGTAACATAAGATCTCGATCAATATCTTTTATTTACCATGCTTATAGTATGCTACAGTAGGTACTGTAGATCGTATGTTTGTAGTACTTTTTGCAGTCCTTACTGTAATAATCCTTCCTTTATTCATCCGCGTATGTTAGATATATGTTTATTTAGTGATAAAACGTTAATATAAAATATAATGTACTCACCTTCTTTTCAAGATAGTTCAAAACCGTACACATAGCAACAGCGTCTCTCAGATGCGCCTTTTTCATGCCCTGTATTTCTGCAGAATTCTTTTGAGCCTTCAAGTATATGATGGGGGAGGGTTGGAAGATTCGTTTCGACTGTGGTATAGCTTGCATGATAGCTGCAGATGCTCCGCGTTGGAAAGTGCCTCCAGTTGGAATGAGGATCTTGGTCTCTGGTGCTCGGCGGAGGTCAGAATATACTGTTCCGTAGTCATTGATTCTGTATAGTTTTAAATAAAAACCCACGTTTTTATTAAGATAATAAAGACCTACAGTTTTATTTCGTACTAGCTGTTCTTCGTGGCTTCACTCCCGTAGCATAATGCTATATAGCCTATTTTATTTGTGGATAATGTAGTTTTCACATGGCGAAAGAATTTTTAAAATCGGTTCAGTAGTTTTTGAGCTTATTCATTACAAACAAACAAAGTCTTCCCTTTATAATATTAGTTTAGATTGAATGTTACAAACGGATGTTTTAAATGTTGGGAGATTTTTTAATGATTAAGATATTGGTGTACCCTAACTTATGCTATTACTTATAAATCTGAAGTCTGTACGTTTGACAAAAGCAAAATTGGGTAAATAACAGTAACACAAGTCTAATTCAGCCGATGGAATGAACTTACGACACTTATATTATTATGTACAATTTTCCATACCTAGTACAATTATTAACATTCGGGTGGCAATTATACGCCGCCAGTGCATCCCGCTCTGGCATCATTAGCTTCCCTGGTGGCACATACATCCTCACGTCCTTATTGCTTACGACCACGAAGGCCTTTAACAGTGGTGCGTATGGCAGGTCCTTGCCACGGATGTTGAGCAGCCAGGCCACCTCGTCCAGAGCAGTTACTACCATCGCGTCGGCGCCGTTTGAACGGAGCTCTGCGCGGACGGCTGATACTTTCTCTTGCCAGGACATTCCTATGAATTAACATGCTTATACTACTAGGGTAGCATAATATAGCTTGACAAAAGAAGTTTTAATAAAGTCTAGAATTTATATTATAATGTTCCGCTCTACAAAAAGAACTGCCTCAAGCGTAACGAGTGTTACCTACCTGTAATTTAATTAACTTACTCCTTAAATAAAATCTTTTTAAGGGATTTTAAACTGCGTTGCATATATCATTTTACATTATTATTAACCCGATGTTTTAAGCACTTTACAGCGAGTGTGGTCACGTTTAAAATCTTACTTTATTTAATAAGGAAAGTACTCGCGTTTAAACAAATACAAGAAAATGCCAACTAACTTCTTATAGAATTATTTAATTACTACACAACAGTGAACAACAGAAGTAGGAACTCACCTACAAACTCCGGGTTATGTGACATAGCCACGACCCTCGTGAACTCCGGCCGTTTCCTCCCAGGGTCCGTCTCCTCGTTCCATAGCTGGTCCAACAACGTGGAGTGGGGTATGAGCTGTAGGTTCTCACGCTGCAAGCTGGAGAGGAGCATCTGCCACTCGCCGATGGATGTGAGGCGCGCGTCGGCGCCTACGCGACCGCTGCGGCCTGGTCGTTGCTGGATTGAGAATTAATTGGGAATAAATAAATCATTTATTTCCAAGAAGTTTTTATATCAATTATGTCGCCCAATTCCTGAGTTACTAAACCGTTTTTCAGGGACCTGTGTCTTTCATTTTTATCACTATTTATACTTTAAAAATAGCATGCAAATTACAATTATACAAAAAAAAAACAGATAGTAAATAATAAAAATAGGTAGTTTATGACAATTTAATTTTAATTACTAAATTTTTAAGGGACGTATTTAATGTTTAAGATTAGCAGGTCTACGAATCTAGTTGGCGTGACCTTTGTGCCATTGCAAGATCGATGTAAGTAAATTGTAGTGCAATAAATATATTAAATTTGATCATTATTAATTTGATACTTAAATCTTTTTGCGCCATAATTGAAAAATAACATAAAATTCTTAGCTTCAAATTTTAAAAAGTTAAATAAATAAAAGTATTAAGTAATAAAATTATTAATGATACAGTTTAACGATCACATACAGCAATCCACTCTGCAATAGGTGGTTGACTAGGGTCTTCGCCATCTAGCACCAACCACGCGCAGGAGAGGGTCATCCTAGCGCGCCTGTAGTACGCCGAGGGCACCCACAGCGCGGCCCCTCCGTCGGTGACCGCCGCCGTGCCCGGCCCGTCCCACCCACTTATGTATTCTAGGCGACGCTCATCGGCTGATGGTTCTTCACTCTTCACAAAAGAATGAATGAATAACTTTATGAACGAATGAATAACTTTATGAATGAAGAACGTACACACATTTGCACCCGTGTAGCGACGGGTTCGAATACATATGTCTCCACATCTACCCGTGAGTGAAAGACACGACTGAGGGTAATTCTGCTAAATAACATCTTTAGCAATAAAAGAGTTGGAGCCGTAAAAGAAAATAAAAAATAAATATAGTGATCATTTAAACAAAAACTCTGTCACTTTTATGCGATTCCTCTCAAGTAACACCGTGTTACGTTGAAATTTAATGGTAATTAAATTAATATTAAAATAAGTAGTATTGCACTGGTGATGGTGTTAAGTAAGATAAGGAGCCTTTTTCTTTATTAGACGAATTAACATACGACTCAGAAAAGTCAATGTCAAGCGTCAAAATGTAACGTCAACATAACTGACTCGATAAGTTGATAAGATATTCGACCCTCAAAGTTTAACTTTCATTATTTACTCTAAAGTTTAATATTCTTTACATATGAACATTTGCAAAATGTAATACGATACAGATAAAATCGAAACATGTCAATATAGTATACAATATAATCAGTCTTCCTTACCAAATGCTCATCACTGTAAAATACAAGAAAGGCATCGAAGAACCCATTGGTTTGAGTATAGCTGGTGTTTTTCATCGCGTTCCTCAGTCTACCCAGCGGCGTGGTGGTGCTGGTCGCTTCAGGGCATGTAGCTGTAGGGGGGGTCATCTCCTGGAGCAGCGGGAGGGTAGGGGTTTGGACCATTTGCGTGGTAGATACCATCGTGGTTGTGGATGGGACGTAGGACATCCGCACGGCGAGGCATTCTGGAACAAATTGGTAATAAGATTTAGTTATGCTCGGTTTCATCTTAGATCCCATCTTTTAACAAGTATAATCACGGGTTAGAATACATGTGTCGCCACTCCATTTCTACCCGTGGGTAGAGAGAGTTGTAAGCGGCGACAGAGGGTTATTCTGCTACATAACATCTTCGGCAATAAAAGAGCATTGCACGATTGAGCCAAGCTCGCACATGAAATTACCATGCCCCCTGCAGAAGATCGGTGTGAATTTACAAATTTCCTTATCCCCTCCCCTTTCTTTAAGCTGTCAAGGCAACTGCGGCCAGTCACTTCACATCAGGTAAACCACATGTGCCGCTGGTCTGCTATAGCAATGAAAAAGATATGTAAGCAAGAATATAAAAATTGCTTTCCATGTGTATTTTCGAGAAGAAATTGTCTTTATAAATGTAAAATTTGGTATTAATATATCGCTTAGCTAATTTTTAGCAGATGTGCGATGTGACTGAAGGATGCAGAAAGTTAGAGGTTTCGATTTTGACGAGAAAATAAATAAATTATTATGATTAAATAATGTTGAAATTATATTTTATACCTTAAACAATCGTTTATTATGTTATTGTAAAATAAATTGTTTTCTTATTTAAAAATATGAAACCCCTGGAACTAAAAGTTACACAGTAAACCTAAAGACAAATTAAAGAATAAATTGATATAAAATATGAATAGTTCCTCGTATTCACTCGTACATAAAAACATATTTTTTGTCTTCCATTAAATAATAAATAAACATAGAATTTTAGAGTGAACACCAGCCGCTCAAATAACTTAATAAGCCTCCCTGCGTGTGAGAATGCGACGGCTATCCTTTTATCTCTGTCGCGGAGAGCACGTTAAAAAAATCATCAGAAGGAGAAAGCGGCTAGCGACAGCACAGCTAGCGGCGCGGGAACGTACCAGGATAACAGAGCGTTATAGAAGTCGCGAAAGGTTAAAAGCTCTCCGAAAGCTCTGAGTGGGACAGGGAAAACAGAGGGTGCGCGTTCTCTCCGTCACGCTTCCTACTTTCAAAGCACCCGATAAATGGTTTGCGGTCCTTCACACACACATATAAGGAGGAGGGATGTGGCCATCAAACAGATTTCGTATGAGGCATTATAAATAAAAAAAATCAATATAGCTGTACAATACAATAAATATTTAGAAACGAAATCACTTGCTAGCTTTGTTACACGATTATTTAATTTTAAATGAGTCCAGGAATCGTTAAATGTAAAAATATGCAATTGTTCCTAGACAGACAGACGACACACCCGGATTTAGGAGGTACCCAAGGGATGTAGATTCTATTGAGATGACGTCAACAAACAATAGGGATACAGAACCGCAGAGGAGGTTATCGTACGCTCGACGATCCCTTTCCCTTTTAATACGAGCGACGAGCGTCATCGAACAAGGATATCGAATGTTAAATAGAAATACCCCAGGAATTGAGACAATGAGACGCAATACTATTTATGGATATGTATTATCTAAGCTATTTTGTTCAACGAATAGAAACGTGTTTTGTTTTACGTATATGACGTAAAATATACATCCATTTACAATACGTGCAGTTCTTATTTACCTCATTCAGTAAGTAAAATACATATAATTAAGACTCACACAAATAAATAATATACTCGGCATACTTATGTTCCTTACTATGCATATTGCATACACATATACAAGATTCAATGTAAATCGAAAGAGCAAAAAAAGTTCAAAGAAATGTCCTTATCCGTCCAAGACTCCCTTAGGACGTGTAGGCGCATTCCCAAAGGGACAAAATATCCTGTGACTACCAGGGTAGCACATTACTACAAGAGGTTTGTGCGTGTCGTCATCCTGCGAAAGGATCGGCTCAAGGACACCAGACAGAAGTGCGTTGCACCCTTGCACCGGCCGTTCACATCGGTGCGTTGCAAGTTGCAATGCGATATGACGTCACGATGTATTTATACAATATTCGCTAAATGGAATGATATTTCTTTCCGCTAAGAATATACAATTTCATAATTTCATGTATGTTTAATTTATTTACAACAATAAAATTGAACATTTTCCACGCCAATATTTTAATTAATTACATTTTAATCAAGTATTTTTCAGGTAGAAAAGTTACTTTTAAACAAAATGCATAAAATTATTTATTTTGTTTATTAAATTAAATATTGCAATTGATTTTTTATTAAACAGTGCTTTTTTTACCGATAAATACAATCAATTTAAGAAAAAAATAACGTTTAGTATCAGAAAAATCAGGGACCATAAAAATATACAATCATTATAATAATTGGGTATTATAAATATTATTATGTGTCACATCTAGTAGTAAATAGAGAAGTTGAGGATAGAAAATAAATAATCTATAATCGATGTAGAGCACAGGTAGAGGCACAAAATGTGTTTATAATATTTTTAAAAGCCAGAATGTTTTTAACATTAATACTCTTAATTCATTGCTAATGATGTATACTTAAACAGTCTACGAGGCTTGGCAAAATTAAAAAGGGAGCTCAGTTACAAATTACAACCGACATGACTACGAGCAATGCAAAGCGTTAAACCCAAACAGACCTTCAATGATAACAGATAATAAAAAAGTGCGTGTGCGTGAGAACAATGGTTTGCTCCCTTTTTGTACCAGGGGTATATGGGTCGCGTGGAGATAAAAGTTTGGAGAACAATAACAGACAATGCGGGGGATAACCACAAACGGTCAAGGCGGGGGAACAGTATCGTTTGAAATTTCGATGGCCGCCTAACTTGCTGTTTGAATATCGACTTTAAGGTAGAGCAATAGGAAGCATTTTTAAGCGTGATGGGTCATTGCATGGTTCAGTGCAGTGGCAAGAACTTTAAGCTTTAAAGTTCAACTCAAAATAAAGGTTATATCATGTAAATAAACTCTGATTGTATGTATGGTAATTGGTTACAAATATCTATTTAATAGTATAAAAACTTTTATAACATCATCGAAAATGTTTTAATGAAGCAATATAAAAAGTGGCGTAAGTATAGAAAAAGTTTCCGAGCTTTTAGCTAATATCTAGAGATAATGTCTGTGATGTTTAATTTTGATGCGTCAATATAGAATAAAGAAAGATTATTGTACTAGCTATGCCTTGCGGGTCATCCCGCGTATATAGACCGTTCCCGTGGGATTTCCGGGATTAAAAGTATCCGTTGTCCTTCTCCTGCTCCTAAACTCCCTATAAAATAACTGTCGAATTGGTCTATCAGATCTCGAGTTTTAAGTGCTTGTAACAAACCCGTCTATGTTTTATTTAAATAGATAATTAATCTGCTACTATTCATAATTGTAAAGGAAGCAAAAACAATGGAAATAGTAGAGTTAAAGTTTCATGATTATGTTATTTGAGTCTTCGTTTTTATTTTTTTTTTATTAAAATGCATGTCACACCTTAACAGCAATAGTTCGTCAGTTTATCACTAACATAATTTGTTTCAAGAACTAATATTATTAATTACTAATAGATAATGAGAGGGTGTTATAACGTTGTTTGCAGAGTGAAAGTGAAGGAGGACGAGAGCAGCGCTAAATGACGTCACCTTTTCACCAGGATAACATGGGATCAAAGAGGCTAAGAAGGATTCGTACGTCAGTGTAAGAAGATAGCTTCTACGTAAGTATTGAGTTGATAGTACAACTTACATGGAGTAGGTTAAAGTTATACAATAATTTTTACTACGTATGATATTCATAATCCTGGGTCGATAATTTTTGAAACCAAGTATCGTAACAGATAATTGTTACAATCGTAAATAGCAAAAATAAAAATTGAACACTATTATAAAAATATATATTTTATTCATTACATTTCACTGTGTTTGTGTATCACTGATTTGATATGTCCAGCAAAAACATGTTTTGACCAAACTTTGTTGATAATTTTTTTATGAAATATTTTACTTTATTTACTTTGCCATATATGACTTTTAAAAAAAGATCTTGTCTCTCTTTTTATCACTGGTAGTTTTAACAGAATTGATTATTATGTATATAAAATATGGTCACTACGTCTGCTACGTTTAAATGTTCATAAAAACAATAAGCTGTTCATTTATTTCATAGAATTTTTTAAAAGTATTAGCCAGAGAAACTTATGAAAGTAGGGACGCGTGATCGGGAGCAAACGTGTTCTTCTATGACGTCACAGCGGCCCTCTACGTCGAGTGTCGGCGCTCGCTTACAACTTCTTAAAAAACTAATTTAAGTATCGAAATAATTCCTTCACTAGTAATTTCTAATTATGGCAGAGAATACGGATGTCTAAAAATCAAAGTCTAAACATTCTTTATTATAACAAACTTTGTTATAAGTTTTTAGTATTGTATCTGTATAATGGAGAATGTTACTAGGTATGCCAAATAGGTTGAAAGTTTGTTACAGTATAGCTTGTACCTATACAAACACACTGTTTTTTGTTGCAGTCAAAAATACCAAGTAGTTTTCATTTTATAAGCTTTTAAACTTTCTAGTTCCACTAAAGTCACGTGACCGCTTGTGACGTCACAAAACAGACGCCGCGCGGGCCGCGTTACTTCGCAGCAACTATAGTACGTGTGGGAAGCGCTATAGCGAGCGCATGAGCTGTCTGTTTTATGACGTCACACCGCCGCAATCGCCGCGTCGGGCGATTACGATTTGTTTTGCTTATAAATCAAAAAATAATTGACGTAACAAAATAATTTTTTCAACAGTATTTTTTAGTTAAAAAAAAAATATGAAAAGCTAAAAATCGAAATTTGTTAACATTCTTCATTGTACAATACTAAAAATCTATTCACATACTTCATAAAAGTTGTATGAATAAGTTATGTTAAATGATTTGCAAGATAAAAATAATTGTTAGAGTAACTCTACATTTACTTTTTCTAGCTTTTTATATTTAACTCTTGCTTATATCTGTCTCCACTAGAGGATTAGAAATATAATCCGAGAATTATTCTTTTACGGCCGTTTTCAATAATATATCAAAGATTAAAGATAGATTGTAATCTCAGATTAGATGACATTTGATTGTCAAAAGTCATAACAAATGCTATCCGTCGACAGCGTATTGAAATTAAAGTAAGTGCAAATAGATAGATTTGCCTGACTTTAGTAAGCAAAACAAGGGATAGATAGAATATTGAAAACGGCCGTTAGTCTTCATTTCGACAATGTTGTCAGAGGATATAATATAAAAAAAATCTGTTGAATGTGTGAATTCAAAGATCTTTGTCAAAAGAAAATAATGTATGTGGTGTACGAATGAAAACAATATTTATTAGTTTTGTTTTATTTAAATAAATATTTATAGAAGGAAATATATTTGTACTAGGAGTGCAGATCTGTAGAGGTGGATGTTTCAGAAACTATGTAATAGGTTCCTAATGCATATGAGAAGGTATTTTACAAATGGTTCATAAAACTCACTATTTTATACAATCCTAGTAAAATTAAATGCAATAGGCAAATTTTGTAAATAACTGCTGTGCACCTTGTCGAATGCGTGCACCACCTTAAAATAAGAAAATGATTTTTTATTAATCTTGATAATAAATTAATAAGTCTCAATTTGTAAATTAATGTTATTTTCTGTCGTAGAACAAACACTCTTCATTTACTTCAGACGAAAATAATACCTACGTTCCAAGAAAATTAATTTTCGTACCACGCTTCATGCAGAAATTAAATTGCGTAGGCTGATCGCGAGTGTATGTTATTAGAGCCGCATAAATTGGACGCATATAACAGTGCGCTCATGATCTCTTTAATTAAATGTCTGAAGTATTTTAAAAACAAATGAGTGTCATACGGCTAGAAGATGATAGCTCTTTTTTTAAAAGAATTGTATATTTAATTCAAATATTATTTATTATCAAGTTATCAACACCTCTTTATGTTTCTTGTATAGTATAGTGTTATACTAATAAAAATATAATTAATCTTTCTTAAAGTCCTTTTATATTTCCTGTAATTAATATAATATATTAAATACATTATAAAACTACTTAAAATAATGTTATTTACATTTAACATCAATAGCATGAATGATGAAACAGAACATGTAGACAGCGAGTTATGTCTCTCACTCGAATGCATGCATCTGAAGCAGATAGCATTACTGAAATTTAGTGAGTGGAAAAGAGCAAGAAAACCCGCAAAGCGGTTGAACTTGATCGTAAAATGTAGGACAAGTTGCACTTCTTTATGGCGCTGCAACTCTAGTGCATTGGATGTTGTTGACGCGTCATTGCATAAAGGTGACTCGCGAATAAAATTGAAAGTAGCAGCGTCATACGCGTTACTCGTCATTTTGTACTTTTTTATAAAGGTCACATTGGGAACACTGTCATTTTTATTTATCACGTTCTATTATAATGTTTTCATATTATAAAGTGGCATATTATTAAAAAATAGATACGTTATCAAAAAATCATCATCTAATTTTCGCTAAGTCCTAGAACATAAAATAATTAGAATCTAATAATAATACATATTCTCTGTGTTTATGTATAAACTAAAATACGTATCAATAAAAAAAAGAAAATGTCATCAACATGGCGTCATGTTGGATGTGTGTGGCCACGTGTCCGAAAGGGTTAACATGTGGGCTACATATACCAGGGTAACAGAAGCGACGTGGAGTAATATAGCCACATATGTGGTGTTCGTGTGTATAACCCCCGGCCCCGCAAGGTTAATAAGGGTGGAGTTCGTAATGTGCGTATGTGGTTGCCGGTTGCGTCTATGTTAACTGTCGCGTTGAAACACTTTCATGTGTGCGTGCGTTCCCTTGATCTCGATTCCATACTTGATGTATGCACGGTTTTTAATCATCTCTAGTTTTTAAAACTAATTCTTAATTTTCTGTATTAGTGTAGAGGAATTAGAAAAAAAATTAGATGTATAAATTTCAAAAATACAAATTGCGAAGTGGAGATCGGCTGTTATGTAAACAATAATGTCGTTTTCATTATTTCATTTAAGTATTCCTTAAATACCGAAGTAAAATTTTTCACATATTTTTAAAAGAAACCAAAGAATTCGACAGCATTCTTTAAGACCATTTCATGTTTATGTTCCCCTGATGAGACGGATTCAAGTGAGGCCATCTTTGTCGACAGGTTTGGCACAAAAAGTAAGAGAGGGACAGAGTAACTAAAGTATGACAAACTGATAAACATTAAATAAATAATGTAAAAAATATGATAATTCTTATAATTGCCATACGCACTACGTGTGATTATAACAATTAACAAATAGAAGTTGTATTATCAAGACAAAAAGTAGTATTTTTTGGGTTTATTTTAAACTAGTATTTTCTATATATAATAAATACTTGTAAAAGCATTTTAAACGCGTTTTATTATACATTATTTTACGTCATTAATTTATTATTAACGTTCAATATGACGTTTCGAACACTTTACAGCGTGGCTCTATATGTCACCCATACCAAAGGACAAGAGGACACTATAAATCAATTTTCTATGAATCCAAGCCATTTTTTTAGATTCTGTATTGGTGGAAATGGTTGGAGGTACACAACTTTTTAAGACACCAATGAAGACAACTGTCATCTCTGTCACCCGAGACCAAGCTCGCTGTAAAATATAATAAACCGCATTTAAAATACCTCTTATTTTATTCAATATTATTATGTAAGATATTTTTCTTGTAAATATAAAGATATAAATAAAAAAAATAAATACGATTAAATACTAAACTATACTAATATTAAATTCAAATACAGTAATCATTTTGTTAAAAAAAAGAGTAAAGGGTAATGTGTCAAAAGGGCTATATTCAGCATATGTTACGGGCATCATAAGATTATATTTTCCATGATTTCAAATGTATGTCGTTTTAGATTGTTCATATGTTGCAAGCACAGTCAAGATATATATAGCAAAGCTGAATATTGATAACACGACATTATTGATACAATGAAACAATGTTAATTATTAACTGTAAACCTACTTCAGATCGAAGTAAAACTCATTATGAGGCAGATATTCAATTTTCAATTCTAGACGAACAAAAATTTCTCATCCGTTAGGAAACCGTTTTAACTACTTAAATTACTAGAAGTTGGTATCTAGAACTACGTTTATAAAACATATAATATTGATCTTAAGATTTTATACATTTACTTCGATTTTATAACAACATCATAGATGTCGCTTACTCTATACAGGTGTAGCGTAAAAAGTGGATAGTACCATCCTGTAGAGAACCTTATGACGGTTTATAAATACAGGTTCTTTCGGTACATATAAATATTTTGCGTTTTATACGCAAAATCCAGCAGACGTTCAGATGTACATGTGACTCGTGTTTTATATCACCGCGCCGTGCGCTCACTTTAACAGTAGCTACGCCGAAACCAAAATATCTTTCAAAAGGCCCTTTCTTAAAAACCCCTCGACGTTTATGTTACCCTGGTACACAAAGTCATTGGGAGTGACATGCCCATTATTTTCTTATTTAAAATCCCTTCCAATTTACACCTTCCCTAGGCCTCGATGCAGGGCCCTTCAATTTTGTTTTAATTACCAACGAATGTTAAATAGATTTTTTTTTGTTTTAGAGTATTAAACAAAGTGACGTGAAATGCTGCATTTGCTACACCAATGGCGTGCAAGCAAGAATCGTGTTTATAAAAATTTATTGGTTAAAACCCGTTTTTATTACCAATGAAGGGTTTGTTGTTTGTTTAATGTGGCGAAAGCCCTTTTAAATTATTTATAATAAAACACAAGTTACTAGGAAAACATAAGATATAAGGAGATTGTAAAGGGCCGTCAAAGGGCTCGACGACTTTCAAGGTTCTCTACGCAATGGGCGTGGCGACTTCGACCAATCGTGCGAAGGTACCTTACGCAAGATTATACGCAATGCCGGCGCCCTTCTCTACCTACAGACAAAATTAATCGTGTAATTATGTGTTCCATTAACATTAAATTTTTTACTGAATTTTATCATTCCATAATGAGTTTTTTAATGTGGCAAACAAGTAACGACTAAAGTTTTTCAAGACGGGTTATTTTTTTAAATCATTCGGTTTAATTTTGAATAAAAATAAATATTTTTTCTTTCTTTCTCACCTCTTCTTAAGTCTGAATAGATAATACCTCTTTAAAAACGTTAATTTATTTACATAACGTCCTCTAAACATACAAAACAAAGATGTGATAATAAAGTAATAATATAATAAAAATAGATATGTATTAACATAATAAATAGTCCACTGTATCCAGATAAATATATTTTTTACTATTTATGACAATTTATTGCAATATAATATCAAAAAAAAAAAATGACTTTACATCAGCTCTCGTGATTTTTAAACGAGGCGGTTAAAATTTTGGGCATGTTATTTTTGAAATGATTGAGTTACAGTATTTTTAACTTGTTTATTTCTTTTCATAGATTAGCTTTACATTTTTAAATTGATATAAATATTGTTATGTCTACAGTATTAGCCCTAAATACTTATGTAGAGAATTGAAAAAACATGTAGAGAAGTAGAAGCAAAACATATTAATTAATGATTATCTTTGTAAAATTGTAACATCATTACTTTTATACAATGGATGAAGAACAATTATTTGAGGTTGTATGCAATTAAACTCTAAAATTTGGGATTTACTCTTAAATATAATTGAAATAGTTCGAAAATTAGAATCAAAAATAATATTTTAAATAGATGAATCAAATATTATATCTAAAACCTAACCTATGTTAAATAATTCAAGATTTTGTTTACCACAATTTTTACATAATTCACTGTTGTTACATAAATAATACTTAAAGTTTATTATTAACTAAGCTCTCTGAGCTCCGCGGTTTCACCCGCGTATCTCTCCCGATCCCGTAGATTCTTCAGTATAAAAACTATCCTATGACCTTCCTAGGGATTCTCTGTACAAAATTTCATCCAAATCGGTTCCAGTTCTTTCGAAGCCTATTCAATGCAAACAAACAAACAAATATCAAATCTATCATCTTTATAATAATATTAGTATAGATTGGCGCTAATCTATACATATAATAAAACAGTAACCGAACCATTTCTGTACATTGAATATTTTTCAAAAAGAGTAATTGGTATGCAATATGTATGTTCTATAGATACCAAAACCATGATTAGAATTTTTTTTTTCTGTTTGTCTGTTTATCTGTTTGTCTGTTTGTCTGTTTGTCTGTTTATCTGTTTGTATGTTCGTCAATCACGCAATAACCACTAGACAGATTTTGATTGAATTTCACATGTTGATAGACCATGATTAGGTGCAACTTATAGCCTACATTTTATTTGAAAAAATTATTTTAGGGGTGGCTTTCCATACATGTAAATGGAGGGTAAAAAAATAAATTCGCGAGTACATCATTGTATGAGGTGTCATTAGATAGGTCTTTAAAAATGAAATAGAGGTTTCTAAATGCGTTTTTTGATAACATACATATTTTTTGAGATATACTCTTCTGAAGTCGTGAAAATGTCATACCACGTGACATTGAGAGATTTTGGTTCAGTTGCGGACATACCTTTTATAATCTAAACGTATGGATTAAGACGTTAAAACACTCAATAAATTCTCAAAAACTTTAAAGAAATGACTAACTCTCCGCCCGCGGCTTGCCTCGCGTGGGCTACAATTTTATGTTTTTTTTTTTTTTTTTTTAATCTTTATTGAAGAGCTTAATCAGTAACTGATTATGTCGCTCAAATACACATACATCTTAAAATAACTAACTTAGTAACTAACTTAACATTTTAAACTACAATTTATTTTTAAAGGCAATTAAATACAATTGTTTAAGTAATTTTGTGTCATCTGAGTAAGGGTCAGCCAAAATTATATTTATGTCCGAAGAATATTTTAGAATTTGTCGACACTTGTCGGTACGAAAGGATTCGTTGCAGACACATTCCATCAGAACATGCAGCAGATCCTCCGGAACGCCACAGTGGCTACAATTTGGTGACGGAACCTTCCGCATGAGGAACGCAATTATGTTTTTTGAAGAGGCGCGCGCACTGTGAGATTTTGGTCAAACCTATTTCCATAGAAAATAATAAAAAAAAACTAGGTAATAAATAGACATGCACATATATCAGGGGTCCTGTGGCTGTAATTTTTTAACGTTGTGCGCCTCTAAAAAATACAGAAATTAGTAGCCCACGCGTGCGAAGCCGCGGGCGGAAAGCTAGTTGATAAATAAATTTAAACGATTCGTCTCTTTTACTAAGGTTACTTTCCAGCTGTCATAATTCCATAATATGTCATCTTTTCATAATTTTATTTCCTCTTAGGAAACCATGTAAGGATACTTGGTGAGATATGCTAAGCTTTCACATATCGGTGTTGTACGCATCGGATTACTTAATCGTTTAGTACATGTGGACGCCTAGCTTAGCATTATACAAATAAATAATAGTCATCGTTTATCATCTTTTTAATTAATATAATATGGTCCGCGTTTCCACCAAAGCGTTCAACAATGACATTTTTTTACCATGTTATTGATCGGCTATAATACGAAAATATTAATTTCGAACATTTCAAGTAGTATAGGTTTTTATGAATGGTTTAATCACTGTTATTAATTATTATCATCATTGTAAGTAAATCTAATCCATAAATCATTTAAAATATTCTTCTCAGGTTTTATAAGCCTTATATATATATTATAGGATATATTTCACCTAGTCTGTAAATATAATATCCTTAAAGGCTTTCAAAACCTCGCCTTCGTCATACAAGGGCGGACTCCTGAGACTTCTGCGATCCCAGTGTAAATCGATGTTTGTGGTTGCTCGTAATCGAGAGAAAAGTGGAATCGATAAACGATAAAATTATATCGGGACTTTTATTTAAGTATGAGTAAAATTATAAAATCAATAAATATTTGATTTATAGGTGTATATTTATTTCATTGTGGTTGCGGTTCAATTTATAACTAAACATATTTAATTATTAGATAGTTCATGACTAATTAATTCTTAATAGTCTCAATAAATTATTTTTTTACTTTATTCATAAATTACCATACGTATTATAAGATATATTGAAGACTGTTAAAAAACGAATTAAATAATCATAAATTTATTGAAGGACAATAAAATAAATCACATTCAATGGTTCCAGTCGAACAACGACAGAAATATTCATTGCTTCGTTGTCGATACTTTCCCCTACCCTTACCGATCAAGTCATATTGGGAAAGTATCGGTGATTTCCGATAACGTCAAACTGTTCGGAAAATACCAAGACTACATGATCGTCGAGGAGCTAAGTTGACCAGAAATCGATACTCCCCAATACGTCCAAAGCTGTAGGGAACGGTATATTGGTTCGGGTTCAGGTGAACGGGAACGTTCATAAATACCGATGGATGTTTAGCTGTCCATAGTGCACTAGATTCGCGGCTGCGCAAAACATACACTGCGAATGGAAAGAATTGAAACTTTGCCAGAAGTTATAGTATTCCAATGACAAATTTTTTGTTAGTTTTTTTACTTATAATAATAATTTTGTTTTCAATAAATGTATGTATTAATATTTCATAATGTTTTTCTAATAAACACTAGATATATAATAAAATGTCATATTATTCATCTACGCGGGTTAAGTGTAGTTAAAATAAGAAATAAGGTTGTAGGTAGGTAACATACATATATTTTTTGGTATAACGCAAAATATTATAATGATATGCGTAATTAGATCGAAGAAGTATCAGGAAAACATATTCTTATGGAGCATGTGCTAAGGGCGTTATAAGGGCTGGGAGGGGCGTTTTGTATTAAGTCAGATCCTATCCTCATGTATGGAGGAGGCTGTCAAAAAGGCGTTTGTAACAAATAAATAAAGAGTATTCGGACTGACCGACTCTACCTACCTACGGCGCATTTGTTACGTTCCTGAAAGCGTTGAATCTGCGGCTACTAGGGCAATATGAAGTTAAAGAATATAGAAAGGGAGAGATAATTTGTTTCGTCCCTTGTGAATGATTCACATAAATCGGTGCATAACATTTATTGAACAGCATAAGTTGACACTATAAAACATACCTAGAGCTAGGATATGTTGTAATCCTTAATGAATTAGTAAATTAAACCATATTGTTAATTTTTCTATGATGATAGCATGCAGCAACATAAGATGCAAGCAAGATATGATGATAGCCGGTAGCATTTATTATCAGTATTCAAAATATACGTACGTATAGTAAAATGTATTATCGCGGAAGAATGCCAAAAATTTGAAAATAAAAGACAATCGAGAAAGGGTTGAACTTTGTTGAATTCAACACACTAGGAACGCAGTCTCCTACAGAGGTTTGTTACGATATTTAAAGAATTTTGTGTAACCATAACACGGCGTCTCTATTTAAAGGTTTTCAAAAATGTTTCATAATTTTATGTGAATTCTATATCAGCGTAAGTTCATGGACATTAATCAATTAATTACATGAGTTAAATTGACGCTGATAAGTACATTAATATCTATGTAATTTTGTTTTTTAATCACATACGCTAACAGCCCTTCATTTAATATAAATCCTAATAACACTGAAGTTTATTAAAAATACGACAGTATCATCAGTAAAAATACAGTCAACAGAATTCCCGGTGTTGGCTTCAAAGTTGGTCAAGTGGTCAGTTTGTCCGTCTGTCTGTGCGTTGCCAAGTGGGCATCGTAACGGGTTGAGCGCGGCGGCCAAGGCACTAGGCGCGCATATTGTCGTGGTGGTGTACAGTCACGGTGAAGTGCATCGACCCGTTTGTGAAGTATACTCTACTGACTGCACTATTGCTATACTGCTCGCACACTGCATTCAAAACATTCGAGTGTAGGAAACGACCGGTTGGCTGGTGTAGGTGCGGTTTCAATAACGATCGATTCGATAAGACAGTGAAATTTGAATTATGCCTATGTTAGATTTACGACGAGACGTAGACGTAAATTTTATTCAAATATAAAAGTAAATTAAAGAAACAACAAAATATTTAAGTAATACTGTACGAAAAAAGCAAGAAACAACTTTTATGGGCGCATTTTTGTCTTCATGACGATAACGGACCTAGAGAATGGTCTAATTTTATCACAAAATGACCTGAATCCTTTGGTGAATGATAGCGGCTAATGAAGACGAGCGACCCTTTATTGCTTCGGTCACGGAATACGTCGATTGACGTGACCCTTTCCATCTGACAAATGACATGCTGACCGACAAGGCAAATACTACTAAAGAATTTTCGAAATATGTTTTTCTTATCTTGCAAAATTTTTTAGTTTAACATTATTCATCGTTTGCTGAATTCAGTTACTACTGATAGTGATATTTGCTACTGATAGTGATATTTTTCTTAGATGCACATGCCTTGCCGACTTCAAGGAAGGGGTAGTAATGATGGAAAGTTGGTAGAGGAGTAGAACAGGATGGGAGAGGAATGGGGTGGGAATACAGAAAATTATTTTAAGTAAAAAGAGACTAAACAAGTTATTAGTTAAAGGAAGGATTTTAAACGCGGTTTATTACATATAATTATTAAAATTATTTAAAAAGTATTTTTTTCTATATGGACAGTAGTCGCGGTAAAATATATACAAGAAAAAAACATAATTTTCGTTATTTGACAAAATAATATTTACATTACAAATTGATATTATTGAATTTATTGAATGTCAATTATTTGGAATAATTTTTGCATCTATAGAGATGCGAAGATTAGTAGAGTAGAGTAGAGTAGCCCCGGATTTTCAGTCAAAAATTAAAAATGTCGCTTCCCGCCCGCTATCTTCATATTCATTATGTCAAGAAAATAACAAGGACCTGCATCCCTTTACCACGAATTTCTTTTCCGCCTATTAAATTTGAATTTGCTGCCTTTTTGATTGTACCCGAGGCATGGACTCCGCTCCCCCTTTGGATGTAGATAAATTAAGTGAACTAAAGCTGGATTTACATTACGAAATTAGTAGCTTGATATTAGTTTTATATTATTCGTTTCAGCATCAATTTCACGCGTAAACATCCAATTTTACAATGCATGCATTCGTTTCGTGACACTACATTAATTTCGTGCCCTGCGCATATTTTTGATAAACCTAATTTCATACAACTAAATTAACCGTGTAATTGTGACGTGAAACTTAATAGTTTCACGTAGTATAAAGTATCTTCATAGAGTGGACACGTGGTTTTTTTGCCATGAAACAAAAAGCCAAACAGCGATACTGACTATTCCACGCTTATTTTTAATGAAATAAGTTTCACATGCGCCGAAATTATTTTCATAAATTAGTTTTATCATGCATGAAACTTGTTTCGCAATGTAAATTCGACTTTACTTAGCCTTTTATCGCTATCGCCTTTTATCCGAGCCTAAGCTAATAATTATTATTTGTAAAGTTATAGTTCAATGAGAGGTATTGGTTTTATACCTATATTAAAATTCTTGGTATTCGTGTTTCAAGACTAGATTGTAAAAAATATTTATTTTGCCGATATTTTTTAAGGATGGATTTTTTAATAAATTAAACCTGCTTTTTCTAAGCATATCGCTATTTACAATTACATTTTTTCCTTTACTTAGCAATACTTTAGTTAGGATTTTAATGGGAAATCTTTTTTAAAAAGTAAAGTTATAAGACGTTTGTATCTTTCCGTTGAAACAAAAAAATAATTAAGACTTGTTTTTATTATGAATAAGTTTTAAAACAATGAAACCGACATCTATGATTTCAAAATCCACCAAACAGCTAAAAAATTGGCAAGCCATTAAACGGGTTAGTAGGACATCAGCGGAATGAAGAAACTGGATTTATAGGGTGCGGCGCGGCGTGGCCTTTACGAACCCTCGCTAGTGATGCTACCCTAGTCCAAGTTTATTTTTATGGGGTACGGATAATGTCAGGGGAGTGGCGGGCGACGCCTTCCGTACCTTATAGCATGCGTTTAGGGGTTTACGATCCCATTGAGACATAAAAGGAAAGGTGAGTCTATTGCCGAGTTTATATTTGTTTATTGAGGTGATATTTCGATATAAAATTAATTAATTTTAATGTAAAAAGTAAGCTAGAACTTTCCATTCGGTTGAGTTCAAAGTAGAGTATTGAACTTGTCGCCAATTGAGAAAACATTAGCGCAATAAGATATTGTTGGAGTAATTGAGACAATACTTATAAAATCGTGTATGTGTATTTTCAAAACTTGAATATACACATAAAAATACTACATTGTATCATACATTTTAATGTGTAATTTATCATGACAGTAGTTGCATGACTTGCTACTTATAATGACTCTCAAGATAAGGGCTAACATGATAATTGGATGCG
>LQNK01000078.1:308891-326050 GCA_001586405.1 Phoebis sennae | reverse complement strand
TTTCGTTCATACATTATTGGGGTTCTGGAAAATATATTTATAGGTTAAGGATGAATTTTAAAATTGTATAAATGAGCGTTAAATTAAATTATATATAATTAATGTCATATTTTTTATAACAACTATGTTCATTTTGTAGTCTACGCGAGCGAAGCCGCGGGCAAAAGCTAGTAAATAAATAAATCTCAATTTTGGCGCTATTTTACGGTTAATACTTGGGAAACTTTTAAAACATTCTTATTTCACATGAATTAGAGGATAATTTGATGTAAAATTTAAATTGAGAAGTTATCATAGGTGATGAATTAGTGTGGAAACAATGGAAGTCTCTATAATCGTAGAGCTGTGGTAGAGTTAACACATTAGTAAGTGATAATGAATGGAAAATCATTGTGTTTTCATAGCATTATGTAGCATGTTTTCAAACTCAGTTATACGTTTAGGTTACCTCCTTTGTAATTAGTTGCAAGCGCTTTGGTAAAATAAAGGAGAACAAAACAAGCCCATATCTAAAATTATTTATTTATTGAATTATTTAACACTTCGTTTATACACACTACAAACAAAATGGTAGAACAAAACAAAACGGTTTGTAAAAAGGGGCGGCTTGAATAGAGATTTATTCCAGACGACACCTTTTTGTATATATTTTACATGTAATAAATGTAAAACCTATGTTATAAGTCTTTGTCATGTGTGTTACACACTACTGTTACTAACTACCCACAACTGGGAAGTGAACCACTCTTTTTAACGGACTTCCTAGAAAAGGCGATTATCAATTTGGAATTTTTTTTCAGGAAAAAAGATGGAATTGTGTGCTACATGATCATCGCCAATATGCCGCCTAAGCTAGAGCTTCATAAGGCCTTTCTTTAAATAAAAAACCTTGTTAACTTAAGATATCCATTAGTGAGTTATGGCAGCTAGTTAAAAACTTAGGAGAATGGATTTTGGATTTTGCTTCAAATAATGGGTCTCTATATCCTGCAAGTAGGAAATTAGATGTTTAATGACAGATTCTTACAAGTTTCTGGTCTTTTGGGCAGACACAGGCTTTAAAAAACTTCAATTCTGGAAACACTGAAGCATTTATTCATAATTTAGTTATTTTATCTAGGTCACAATTTCTCATTAAGGTGGCTTTCAAAAACGGCCAATGAATTGACTTACAATATTTCGGATACGGTATAATGGCGAAGCGCGGAAGTGACCTAAAAGCCTGACTGCCCCGTTCCGGGCACTAGGCTTATCTTAATGAACGCTATAGATAACTTATTATTACTTGAAAATCGAAGAGGCGTTTAAAATATAAGGATACTATACTAATATAAAATAAATTTTGAAATCGGTCCAGTAGTTTTTGAGCCTATTCAATACAAACATACTAAAATAGAAAAATACAAAGGTTTCCTCTTTATAATATTAGTATAGATTATTAGAAATAGAGGGTACGCGAAGGAGCTCTGTTATCTTCACACGAGATAATTGTTAATTAGCTTAGGGTTTCCCAAACTGTGCTTCGCGAGGACTTCATTGCTTCACTTCCCCCCATTGATTCGTCACGATTATCTGTCCCCTTAATCATATTTGAAACAAGAACTCACCCCCTGAGACTAGGGCGTCTAAACAGGATTGAAAAAGTTTGGGAACCCCTGATCGTTCACTCATTACTTTTTTTATAGGTTAGAGCGGAGAATGCGGTTAATTTGAGTTTATCCAAATAATGGGAAAAATAGTCTAGCCTTGAGCGGCAAGTCACATAACATCAGGCGAGCCGCATGCTCCGCTAAACAAAATCCCCTTTCCTTCCCTGCATCCCCTTCAATATAGCTCTATCCTCAAACTGCCCAATGACCAGACAATGTGATAAATAATGAAGTTTCGATAATAATTAATCGCTTGTTCCGATATGGCTCCTCATTATTCATAATGCCGGGGCATTGTAAATAATGCTAAGTGCATTCAAATTTCTAATCAATTGGTTCATCACATAGATAAAACAAACTCAAACATATTTGTATATTTTTAAGAAGAATAAATAAATAAAAAATTAATAAATAAAAGTAGAAGAGGACGATTTTTCATGAACCATTATTTTCTCTGATTTTTTATGATATATATGCAGACTGTTGAGTACGACGGCCAACGTGTAAAAATGCATTCCATATCTATTTTTAAATATTAATCATAAATTACTTGCGTCTAACATATTGGGTTATACAATGGAACTTTAGCCAAACGTAGTGCTCTTTTCGTAAAACGTATTTAATTATAGATGAGGGAAAAATTGTATACGTACTCGAAAGTTCAGAGGATAGCAATTGAGTAATATTATATACAAAAAAAATGCTTAAGAATTAAAAAGTCTAAAACGAAGATATCCAAATAAACTATGTTATCAACAGAACTATATTAACAAGTGATGTACCTACTCTATAGAAATTATAAAGTTTGATTGATTGGAATAAAGTTTTTTAAAGCTTGATTTAAAATTTGTATAATATATTGTCTGTAAGAAGACTACTTTAATAGCACTTCGTCATATCTTACTAAATCAAACGAACTGAATAAAAGAGGTAAGACGCGCGCAATAAATATGATTATAGGTATATAATGATTTACCATTTAGTTTTCGGAGTTTTAATTTATTTTTATAATTGTTTTAACACCAAGTAACCTTCCGAAAAAATGTCGGTATGAATATACTTTTTGCTTTTCATTTGTAAAAATGTTGTAAAAAGCAGAACAGAATAAAAATACAGGGCGTCTTCGCACTATTATTATTTTTCTAATTGTCCCAAGACTTTAAAATAACCGATAAGCTTTTCAAATAAATATCTATTAGGAACTTACCCGCTGATAAAACAGCTAACAAAACTATTGAAACTTGCATCATTAATAAGTCTGTTCACTAAAATAGTAACACCATTTATGGAAAAAATACACGATTTTCAAATGACAGTAAAAAAGGCGCGAATTGCGCGTTCGTCTGGCTGTCAGGTGCGCTTTGATTTCAGCCTTCAGGTTTGGGTTTCAGCGATTCAACCCCACCCCATGGTGATGTCAGAATGGGGACAGGGAGCGTCCGACCCATAAAGAAAATTGTCTTGCACTAATTGAAACAATATTTGGCTTGGGGAATGGTGTTGTTGGCTTGTATCGGTGGTAATTGATCTTGATACAATAGTGTTTTTGATTCTTTTGTGAAGGGGTTCTTTGTTATGTAATTGTATCTAATTTTTACGATTACTGAATTTAATTGCTTTTAACACTTCTTTTACAGACGCTTGAGTGGATTATGGATGGATTCTCAATTTTGTGTTTATCTTAATTTAATTATTCTTTTAAAAATACTTCATTTACCAAAGAGCAAGGTGCAGTTAAATTGTTGTCGTCTTCATTTTGGACAACAATTTTTAAGTTTCGTAAGTCTTGCTAAACGATATAAAACTACTTTTAAACTCATAATCAAATCTGTCCAATAAGTAAATTGCATAACTAATTATTCAAATAATAATGTTTCAACTCTTACATACGAAATTTCATTACAATTCGTTCAGTAGTAGCGGCGTGATTGAAACATCCAAACATCTAAATTTTCACCTTCATTATATAAGTAGTTTAACAAGCATTATAACGGCAGAAATTGCCTATCAATTTCGCACTCGAATACGAAAAGGCGAATGAAAAGCCAATAAGCAAAACAATTTTCTCTAATTGGGTGTCTAGCCCAAATGTTAGCGCCGGACAATCACGTCGACATTTACCTGGCCTTGCGTTGGCGCCCCTTTATGACGTCGTAATAATTCTATTAGGGATTCTAGGGTTGCCAACTGATGTTTAGGATTTTTGTGTTGAGTTCATGTTTTGACTTCTATGCTACCTAGTTGCTCGCTCCTAAAGCTAGCCCCCTATCTTCGTAACCCCGCCATCGATTTTGCTCATTTTTGTACTCAAGATTATATTTTTTCTTAACTATTCGCCATAAAATTTAATCAGGATCGGATGAACAATACTCAAGTTATCGTCGGACAAATTTTAGAGACTGAGACCTCGCTTCGCTCTGTCAATTATTTTATGCCATTTTGCGACCGGGTTTTGACTCCCATTGAATTTGGGATCTTTAGATGAAATAAATCATCTAATACACCTTGTAATCTCTCTTTATACGACATTATATCAAATCCGTTGAGTGCGGTGTGATTGACAGTGAAACTTCCACAATTACAATATTAGTAGGATGCATCGATCTGACTGCCACGTCAAGGTTTAGTGGTTGCACCTTTGATTGGCCTTGTCGTCCCCTTGAAAAGGAACTTCCGAAACGGTACGAAAATATCGGCCTAATTAGAGTTAAAAATTAGTGAGTACAAACCGTGAATAAAAAAGGATGTCTCACTTATCGTTTAATCAATATATTATAATCAATTCAATATATATATTTGAAAAAAATTAAATGAAAATTGATTTATTTTAATACTTATACAATATTTTATCTTAAGTAGTAGTAGTAAAAAAGAACCAATGTCAGGAGGACCCGCTCTTCTTTAACTGAAAGTAACAATTATAAGTAGAAATCAATGTGAACGCAAAATTTGTAAAATTAGTGTGAGTGTGTTTGAATTCAGTAAGTAATGAATGCAGCACTGTCTTAAAATTTTGCTTGGTGAATCGTAATAAGTAACAATTAGAAATTCGTTAATAAATATGGAACAGCGGAGCTAAGAAACCCATATAACCCAATTCGTCTAATGGTGAATGGTTTTTTGAATTCATTCAATTTAGGAGATAAGGAACCTTTTATGATCCTATTATTTGACATAAAAACCAATTCATAGCCATTTTACGATTCTTCATACAAATCTTCGTCAAATGGATGAATTCTAAATATGAATTGTAATATTATGTCGTTCCTATTATGAATACTTTTTAAGTTCCCATTTTACGTTTTCACAATAGTATATCTATATAAGGATCATTTGATACACCTGAAGTTTTAAATTCTGCATTTATCTATTAATTTGCGTTGATTTTGTTGATAGTACAAATGTGGTAGAGAATATTAAGAATGGTTTAAAGACATAAAAGGAGTTATTGAATAAAACAATCAAAATAATTTTATAAACATTTTTATTTATAAACGAAAATGTACAATATTAAAACTACAACTTCATACATAAATACATAATGTAACAAGCAGTCGGTAAACTGAATATTTACATAATAGCTTTTCTGTAATAATGTCAATGTATCTGAGTATAAAAGGAAGATTATGACGTGGTTAATATTATTTATTAGTTGTTAAATGACAGTAACAATTTTATATAAGACAGAAGTTGAAATTAGAAATAATTGAAGAGATAGCATTGAGTTGGCAACTTCTTATTACAATAAAATCATTGTAGTCTTTTTAAATATTAAATTTGGAAGAAATGTGTAGCCAGAAACAAAAATGTGTTATTACTTATAGAAATAAAATGAAGTGGAATAGAGTAAGAAATATAATCTGCTTGTTATTTGTCTTTTGCTATTTTAATATGAAACATATCATACAACAGACTAAGATGGCAGTCAGTTTATAAGATTAATAACCAAGAAGTACAAAATATCTTTTAAATCAATTTTAACAACACGGAGCATAACAAAAATACGAGTTTAAAATTTAATGTGTATTACATCATAACATATTTTTATACTTCTTAGTTTTACAAAAACAAATCAACAGTCGCACTCTCGCATACATTAATTTAAAATATTTTTACCGCAGCGAGATAGTAAATTTCAAATTTGGTTTTACAACCATTGTGGTCACATTTAAATGAAGACTGTAATTAAATATTTTTTTCCTAAAACTATACAAACTGAATCTAGTATACTAAACGAACAATTATTTAAAATTCGTGTCTATACTTAATTGATATTTACTTTGCAACCTGCAAATTTGTCAAATTTCCTAACGAACATCAAAATTATTTTTGTGCCTTGCCTCACAACAAAGAAACTGTTAAATTTAAAAACAATTGGTAAAAATAGGCAGAAATGGAGTCACAATGAAACTATAGTTTGAAATTCAACGACAAATTTTTCTTAATTTTTAACATACAAAAAATTTGTGCACAACTTTTTTTTTTTAATTAAAAAAGTAACTTGACCTTTACTATCTCGCAGCGTGTCTACACACAGACGCTACACTATTCTCTAGCTATATATACACAATGTACAGATAATTATAATTGTCTACGACACCTAATCTCATGGTTTCTCTATGGAATTATTAAGTTATATGCTATAGTTAACAGGTGCGGATTTCGACAAATATAATATTAATAAAATTGGTTATTTATTGTACATTGATACTTCTTGTTTACATATCTTCTTCGATAATTTGTCTTTTTCTTTTTACCAAGGTCGTATGAAATATAAGAGTAAATTGAGTGTACATTTCTATTGTTATTTATGAGTTGAAACATCGTTTGTTATTTAAATTATTTTAAAAACCATCTTTTAATGATAAAGGCTTGCTAAACATTTGATTACCGCGATTAGTTGCTTTATAACTAAGTATTATTATATTTTGAATAAAAAATCTTCTAGTATCGTAATTACTCTATGCTAAATATGGAACTATTGGTGTTTCTGAGCTTTTCACATGAATATAAACAACAATATTTGAAACACACTAGGTCACATATACATTATTAACACTATATCAGCTATCTATTTAATTATGTCCAAATACTTAAATGATACTCAAATTTAAGAAAGATGCTGTTACTCACTTATGTAAGCATGTCTCAAAGTTAAGTGTCATTTTAATATTTGAACACTAGCCACTTAGAGTAATTTAAATTAATCTGTAAATCGTATGTTATCTGCGTTGTGAACATCCATGTGAAATAATTATATAAGATTTGTAGTGTCTACATGTCAGATATGTTTTCGAGCTTAAAATTTTAACGAAAACGAGATCTAATTAACATTAATTTAATGAAATGCATCAAATAATTTCAATTAATATAAAAATAAATTCATTTAAGTAAACGCACAATCACGATATACGTACTCGTTTGATAAATCGGTTATTTTATTGGTGTAATTAAGTCGTAATTAAATATAAACTGGCTTTATGTAGTATTTTACAATATGTGAATCTATTTACAGGATATGGGAGGGTGATTAGATTTAATATATTTCCATTTAATACGCGTTACGTCCGTTTTTTAAAGATAAAGTTGGATATACGTGAAAAAGCATTTTTTTGATAAATTTAGGATACAGTCTCTGAAATTTCTGTTGTTTCATTTTGTCAAATCGTATATTCAACGGCAGTGAATTGTAGTAAATAAATGCCAATGACGTACCAAAAAAAAAAACAAAAAATAAAAACTAATATCACGTTTAGTAATTCTGTCGTTTAGAAGGTATAAAATCACAAAAATTTCTGAACGATGAAACTTAGAAATATATAACCGCTCGCGCTTTTACACCTAACGCAATTTGAAATGTTTACACGATAACGTTTTACTAACTATCTGTATTGACTACTATTTAAAAAATAATTATGCTATAATGCAAGGTCTCCGTTTACAAGTACCCACAAATTAGTTTTAATTGTTAGAGTAATTATTTTTTTATTTATAATTCCAAAAACATCCCCATCAGTATGTAATATGTATCGATGCAATTAAATTCCATATACGCCCCTTCATTAGATTCAGCGTAAGATAATTCACTTAATTCTTTTATTTATTATTCTTTTCCATTATTATTATTATTAAGTGAGTAGGTACATAAACAAAGTCAAAAAACACAACCTTCCAACAAAATGACGTTGCATTCCGGCAATTTTTTGTCCATTCAACGCCAATCAGAAAATATAATTTCAATATTAAATAAGAGAAAATTTCAATTTAAACTTGATTATCCTCTCTTCCGCGCGCTAATTAGACAAAATTTTGCACTTTCAACACAAAACAGAAAAAAATTGAAAGTAAAAGTTAATAGTTTAAACCTGATTCTCCTGCATGTCAGCAGTATTCAGACAAAATTTAACCCAATCAACGCAAATCAGAAAAAAAATTCAAAGTTAATAGTTTAAACCTGAGTCTCCTGCTTGTCAGCAGTATTAAGGCAAAAAGTTGCCCAATCGACGCAAATCAGGAGAAAAAATACACAGAAAGTTCTAAGCTATTAACTTACTGTGTATTTTTCTTTCTGATTAACCTGATTCTTCTGCACGTCAGCTGTGCAGTAGTTGAGCAAAATTTAACCCAATCAACGCCAATCAGAAAAAAAATTCAAAGTTACTAGTTTAAATCTGATTCTCTTGCATATCAGCAGTATTAAGGCAAAATTTTACCCAATCAACGCAAATCAGAAAGAAAAGTACACAGTAAAAGTTAATAGTTTAAACCTGATTCCCTGCATATCAGCAGTATTATGGCAACATTTTGCCCATTCAACGCAAATCAGAAAAAAAATTTTAAGTCAACAGTTTAAACCTGATTCTCCTGCACATCAGCAGTATTTAAGCAAAATGTTGCCCAATCAACGCAAATCCTAAAAAAATACACAGTTTAAACGTGATTATTCTGCATGTTAGCAGTATTAAGGCAACATTTAACCCATTGAACGCAAATCAAACAATAATTGAAATATTAATACGTGTTTACACTTGGTTGTCGTCCTGCTTGTCGGCGGCGCGGTACAGCGGATTCTTGTCCTTGACCGGGAAGGGGTGCGCTTCCGTGTTGAACACCCACTCGTCCAGGGACAGCAGGGAGTCGTCGGCGAATATCAGGTACAGGTACTGGAATGGAGATTGTTTTATTGAGTCGATGAAAAATTATTTAATTTTTTTTATTACTTATCGTTATTTTATTCCCTAATATATGTACGTAAGTACATAAATAAAAAATATCTATTATGTAGATGTATATGACGTTCTAAAATAGTCTTGAAAGAGGCCAATTTGGTAAATACACGTTTTGACTTTGACTTTAAAAAATCATAATGTGGCGTACTAAATTATTTTTACGCACTAGGTTGAGGTTGTTAAAATTATTTCCAAATAAGTATACTTAGATTGTAGCCTTTCATTTGCGGGGTGGCGTGGTACACGTTACACTTGATGGAGGCAGACCGACACGACCAGAGATCAGGCGCAGTATAGACAGCGACATGTGCTCTCTGAGGCACGGGGGTTTTCAACAATGCCAACTTCTAGACTCAGGGCTGTTGCTGACATTTCTTTGTCAGAAAAATCCCAATAACATTTTTTTGGCCCAATCCAGGATTCGAAGATTTAAAGATGCAACCAGTAGACATAACTACACACACACATACACATCGTTCACTGCCACTCCCCTTCAGGCTGCGTCGGCGCACTCACACATACCTTGAGCGTCTCGGCCAGGAAGTAGCTCTGCTGCACGTCGTCGCCCTGCGGCGTGGCGTGGTACACGTTGAGCACGCAAACTACATACAATGCAGTAGAGCGACGCACACACACACACCGTCCACCGACACTCCCCCTCAGGCTGCGTCGGCGCACTCACACATACCTTGAGCGTCTCGGCGAGGAAGTAGCTCTGCTGCACGTCGTCGCCCTGCGGCGTGGCGTGGTACACGTTCAGCACGCAAACTACACACAGAGCAGTCGAGCGACGCACACATGCACATCGTCCACCGACACGCCACGTCAGGCTGCGTCGGCGCACTCACACATACCTTGAGCGTCTCGGCGAGGAAGTAGCTCTGCTGCACGTCGTCGCCCTGCGGCGTGGCGTGGTACACGTTGAGCACGCCCGTGTAGCCGCCCTCCACGCGACAGTGTTTCTCTAACGCCTGAAAATAAACATTAATTATTTTCCTTCTTTTTTTATAACAAATTTTGAAAACACCATAATCTCCCACTGCACCAATCGGGTCAAACATATCTATGAAACCTTGGTTTAAACAAAATATACGATGTTAGTTTTTCCATTTCATATGTATGTATGTATGTACGTACCTCAACGGCTTCCCAAGCCCAGTCGCGGTACTTCTGCTCCTTGGTGAGTCTCCACATGATGAAGTAGCTCTCGAAGGTCTCCGGCCGCAGGAGGTACATCTTCTCGTTGCTCTTCATGGCGCGGGCTTCCACAGCACCAGAGAATCTATAATATTTGAGAAGATAGAAAATTAGTAAGTTATTTTTTGTAAGGCCCACCCTTTCCTTCTTCCAATCTTTCCTGTCTTTAGTTTCGCTGTTTATGACACCCATTCTGTGCCGTTAATAGCACAAAGTTGGATGAATAATTCTTCTAGATAAAATGTTTATGAATAAAGCAATTTCTCATTTTTGGTAAAATGTTTTATGAATAAGACAATTTCTCATTTCTCATTTACATCAAGTGTATGATCTAATTTTTATATGGAATAAATCTGTAAAGTGTTGTCTGCTTATTTTTAATAAAGTGAAAAATTCAATGACTTTTCCATCATTGTCATTTTTGTCCGTAGTAAGTGTAAATAAAAAAATAGGCGAAGACAACGTACCTAAAGGCTTCAGGTCCGAGTTTAGTCTCGGATCGCGCGTAGCTCTCGTGGCACGTGTGCGTCAGTTTGCGCGCCGTGTCCATGTAGCGGTCTGACAACGAGTTCTCCAACGTCGTAGATGCCAGCGCGAACATACCGCCTGTAGAAAGTATCGAAATTAGTTAAAAATTTATTTATTCTATTTTATTTTAAAACTTTAATTGTATCTACAAATTACAAATAACAGTAAACACATAAAACAATACAACACATTAAACAATTTAGAGGGGAAGTAAGAAATTACAGTTTAAGGTATATAGCTATATCTCCTGTGTTTATAATTTGTTGGTGTACAGTAAAATATTTTATATTTAAATGTTTAGTCTGCAGTCAAATTGCAGTTCACGTTATTTCTGACAAAGTAGAATAGTGGACCTTTAGAACATTTGACTATCTTATCAGTACCAGCTTCGAACATATTTCCTAATATACATACTAGCGTCGCGGGGCAAATGTTCCATCTTCTCTTCAATGATTCTGCCATACTTCATCACAGACAAATACGATAGCCAAGCAGGAGAGACCTTCATCATCTTGAAGGCTGTGCACGTTGCCTCGTTGTAAATTATGTGTTCTTGACTTTGTATAAACACCCCTAATACACTCACCAGCAGAGCGCGATAAGTGGTCCATTTTCTCATCAAAGATCCTGCCATACTTCATCATCTTATCCAGCGCTCATTGCATAGCATCGACAAAACTCATGTGTTGACTTTGTATGCACCAAAAATCACGCCTAATACACTTACCAGCGAAGCACGACAAGTGGTCCATCTTCTCCTCAAAGATCCTGCCATACTTCATCTCCGCCAGGTATGAGAGCCCAGTGGGAGAGACCCTCAGCATCTTGTCCAGGGCCGCCTGCATCGCCTCGTCAAACATCAGGCGCGCCTGCTCATCCTCATTGTTGGTGACCAGCCAAGCTTTCAGCAGGTACTCGTAGAACGAGTCGCCGAGAGCCCCGAGCGACATATGTTCTGAAGTATGAGATATGGAATAAGCTAATTTAGCGAAAAAAATTTTTTTAAGTTTTTTGTTTTATATAAATGGAATTTTACAACATCGTTATAAATTGTTTTTCTGATGTTATAAACCCATTTAAGACAGCAGTCAGTCAGTCAGTCTAAGATAAATCAGACCCATTAATCTTCATTCTGACATTAAACTTTTACAAATAGTACGAAAACAATCAATTATATTTTTTAACTTAATTACTATATTTATAAAGGTATTTTAATTTACCTTAACAAGAATAAATAGGTTTGAAATTTAAAATAGCGTTCATAGATGAATCTCAATAATGTTGTCCGAAATTGACTGCATCGGGTTTTTAAACTACATCGAGTTCCAAGTTTTTTTTTACAACAATTAAGCACATACCTACTGCAACAAATATGTAATATGTCAAGAGTGCAATAAAAATTGTATTTTAAATAAAATACTTTTTAAAGGATTTTAGACGCGGTTTAAAAATTGTATCGTTCGGTACTCACTCTGCCCCCATTGTCCACTCCTTGGGTTGATGTAGTTCGGGTACAGTCCATCAGGTTTCTGAATGTTGTGCAGCACGTCACGGATGCGGGCTGCTTTCTGCCTGTAAACTGTACCAGATTTGTGTTATTAACAAAAATGTATCGTCACAAATGTGTTTAAGTTGATTTGATGATTCCGTAAGACTGAAGGGATATTTTTTTGGTGACATCACTTTTAAAAACGGGGTTTGTTTATTTAACAGTATGGAATAAACTATTTTGTGGGTATTGGTTAATAAAAGATTACATAAAAGAAAATATTTGAAAAGTTTTCCACAATACTAAAGATTCACAAAAAAATAATTATAAAAGTATTCACGCAATATAATTTTTTCGTCCGATTACTTCAGTTGTTGTGCTTCTTACTTTTTTTTAATCTTTCTTTTTGTCCTTTTATTTCATTACTATGAGATAAACATGGATATTTTCTTCATTCTTCTTTCCGTGCAGTATGCAGTATTTATATAAAATGTAATAGTATTTACCTTCCTTCCCGGTGACGTCACTCAAGTATGTGAACTCCAGATGCAGTGTGCCCACTTCGGACAGGATGCTGTTGGAACCCGCCCAGTGGTACTGTCGGCTCGCCTGGAAGGTTATATAGCATATAAAAACTTATGGAGTAATGGGAGAAAACTACTATCGTCTCTTATATTTAAAGAAGTTGGTGAGTATGTATGAATGTTCCTTCCCGCAACAGAGGATTACATATTTACCAGAAATTAAAGTTACAAATTTGCTTATTAAAAATGAAGAATCGATTTGTGATTCTTTCTCATAAAAAAATTAAACTTCACAGTATCATATTCCTCGTGCATGGGGAGGTAAGGCTGGACCCGTCTTCCCGAATGACCACGGGTTAGAATGCATTTGTCGCTACATCATTCCAACCAGTAAGGTAATTATGCTGTAGTACATCTTCAGCAATAAACCCTCCCAGCAGCACAGCAGCGTAAAGCAGTGTTTCTTATGGTCATCGGGGGCCCGGAGGCTTGTATTTCCATCCCATTCCTCTCCCGTTGAAGGACGGTCTGATTCTGATCTGATAATCATCTGATTATGGGTGCGGTCGGTCACTTAATATCAAGTGAGCATGCGGCTCCGCTTGCCTGTTATAACATAAAAAACAACAGAAAATATGGCCTGAAATTTGCTCGGTTTGTATCCATGAATATTTTTTTGATGTAACTATTGTTAATTATATCCGTTGTCAAAGTTTTGAACTAATTAGACGCGAAATTATTTTTGATAAAGAGCCTGAAACTACACGTGTTTAAATTAAACATGTTTTAATTTAAATAAAATTCCGATCAATGCCTTCAAAAGTAACGACTTCACAAATTATTCACACAAACATTTGTTGTTTAACTTAAAACTTCTAGTTAAACAACTGTTTGCACAGGAACAAAAGGCCAAAACAAAAAAGTAACTAAAACCCTTTAATCCCTGCGACGTGTCCCGAACCGGCTAAAAATATTCATCACACATCCCACAACCCTAAAGCCGCCATTCACGGCGCTAACTACAAATTGATTACCATTCACGTTGCGGATTTTCGCACACGATTAGACTTTATAATGCCCGAGGGTCACCGGGCCTAATTAGAAATGTATTCTGAATGACAACGAACCGCCTTTGATGATAACGACGTGAAATTCGAAAAGGTCCGATTAATATAAAGCTCGGCGAATAATTTATGCGCGGATATCAGTACCCTTAAGCGGGCGACGAAGATTAAACGCTATTTGGTTTGCAATAATGCGTTATTGAATATGCAAGTGATACTGGCGGTAGTACCTGAAATATATTATGATAGTGTAAGGCTTAGGAAATGAGTAAAAATGTTTCTGCTTTTTGTCCTGATAACGATGGTAATTTATGTGTCGGCAATGTTTAAAATTGTTTTCACATTATACAGTATTTTTGAGGCTGGTTTCTGCTTATCATTTCGCCCCTATGCTTATGTTTTGTTAACTTGCAAATAAAAGATTAAAACCAGTCAATTTTCACTCTACAAGTGTAAAAGTTAATTATAATTTCTGTAATCGATTTTCTTCAGGGGCAAATGCGTGCGTATAGTTGCGTGTTGAAGGCCAACAGTGACGCGTATGCGACTTCTGCTACCTCGTCACAGTACTCCATGCGCCTGATGAACGTTTAGCACGAGAGACTTTCGACTACAAAACGATTAATATGGGATTGCCTGCATTGAGATAATTTTGACGTAAAATTTTTCAGTGTAGTGTTTTTCGAGTAGGTTTCAAGCATTGCTTTGGAACCTATTGAGCCCAGCTCGCTCCAGAGAAGTTACCAACGTACGTCGGGTCGTCTCTCTCTAGTATTATACTATGTTTCGTATGGCGAGTCTCTCTCCTTATTTTCTTTCCAAAATGTTTTCCAAAGCACCTGCGATACATGAAGTTCTTGAGCTGCGGTAGTCGCTTCAAAAAGTGAACTTAAAGCTAATTTGCGTGTCACTGACACAACACTCACCTTATTCGTAGGGTTGATGAGAGCATGCGGCAGGCCGGTGGGGGTGTCGAAGGCCGGTAGCAACGCGTCGGCCACCTCTACCGCCTTATCACGGAACATCGAGTCGCCGGTCAGAGCGTAGCACGAGAGGAAACCGCCAACGAAACGGATCGTCGTCTCGAATACGGATAGGTCGGAGTCCTGAAACAAAAACCATTTTGTCATTACACTAAATATATATTCAGGGACATTAAACACTACCCCATCTAGTCCCAAACTAAGCTTGTACTATGGACATTAGATAACTGATAGACATACTTAAACATACTTTCTTTTGTAAATACATATATATTATATACTATAGATAGATAAACGCCCAGACAGTAAAAAAATACAATGTTCATCACATAATAATTTTCTCGTGCGGATCGAACCCTCCAACGCAGCGCGGTCTATACCATTGCTACATCCACTGCGCAGCGTTTGTGATGTCACCGACTTAAGTCATTTATTTCAGGCAACATGTACTGTTTAAATAACTTAAATAACATAAAACTCCGGCCCATATGAACTTGATATTCCTGATGCCAATACTAATATTACACGTTATGTCTGCGACGTATGGTACTTACATTGTTATACAAAATAATTCTACATTTGCCGTTTCGAAAGCAAGGATACCTTTATTGCCAATATGTTGAAATTTTATACATTCCACCCAAAACATAATTCGAAATAATTGTTTAACAAGTAAAGGTTTTGAATTGTTTGTGAATATGGACATAACGCGAAAATAAATATGTCATCACGTAAACTATTGCTATACGCTTGTTGGGTTCAACTATACATTCAACCAGATTCCTAAAATTGCGGTTTAGTTCAATGAATTTGCTCCAATACCACAATTCGTTATAGCTAGTATCCGCGAGGATTTCACGTTATCAATTTAATGTCTATTTTTTATGTGATAGCGGGTTACAGAGATAGTGGGTCACCGTAACCATCTGAATATGTAATTACGATAACCACATCTAATATACCTCGAATGTGTTATAAATTAAAACGCTCCTATTCCACACCGATCTCTAATTTACTTCGTTAAAGGTTTGCACAATTGATTCACGTTTTTAGCAAAAATAATAATATATTTTTCTTAATAAGACACCCGTTGAAAATACAGTTTAAAAATGTTTCGCTGTTAAGGCGTAAATAAGTTTCATACATACAGACAGATAGTGCTCAAATGAAAATGATTACCGTGAAAACATGAATAGTTAACTGTAATACAATAAGAATTGTATCATTGTATTTTTTTCAGAGCGAACTAAAGAAGCGGACAAAAGCTACACGCCATTCATATTACAATGACGGCAAGTTGAATTACTTTGAGGTTTGAGCAAAAGAGCGGGTTTTACAATGTTTCTAATTATTTTCTTTGTGTTCTTTCATAAGCGTTATCTTATTTTGAGGTAGCCGGTGAAATGAGATTTTATTTTGTGTAAAACTGCCGTGTTGGCCGCTTAACATAGGCTACCGGTGTTTACTTTTGTTAAGCCGATTTTTATGCATAAGCGGACGGTATTGAAGCCTTTATTGAGGTAAATACACGTCGGATATTTTAAAGTGAAACTATAAAACATTTTCCGCCGTTGGTTGTGATGTTACCGGATAAAAACATTAAACATTTATTGACTCAATAAAGAGCTAGTATAACATGTTGTGTAGGGAATAATTAATTTCATTTTAGCTCATGATATTGTGCATTTTGTAAAAGCGACGATAAAAAAAATAATTTCATATATGAATCGAACAGAAAAAACGAACAAGTATATTGAAATTGAAAATATCACGGGTACCAGGATAGCATAAAAGCAAAGAGAAAAGGATTAATCGGCATAGCGGGAGTAGGTTACTCTCACAGTGGATATTAGTTTCCGGACAGCTATGCAGTCCTTCTGTATTCATATATTCGCCATACTAGTTCATACTTAGCATAATAGGTTGGACTTAAGCAGATCTTTTTAGAATGATTCCAGACATTTTTCAAAACTTATTACTGTACCCGGTGAAATGAGATCTTATTTTGTGTATAACTGCCATAGATAGTCGTTTAACCGATTTTTATGCATAAGCGGACAATATTGAAGCTTTTATTGATTAAATTTTAAAATGAAACTATAAACCGTTTAACGTCGTTGGTGTGCTGTTACCGGATAAAACATTTATTGGCTCAATAAAGAGCTTGTCTAAAAATATGGCGTGGGAAATTATTAATAACATTGTATGATTTTTGACGATGACAAAAATCATGCAACGTAATGATCGCAAATTCTCAAAATAAAATAATATAAATAACATTTATTGAACAGTGAAAACAAACATCAAATGAAATTGAAAATCCCACAAGTACCAGGTTAGGATAAAAGCGAAGAGAAAAGGATTAATCCTATTTAAGGCATAGCGGGAGTAGGTCACTCTCACGACGGATATTAGTTTCCGGACAGCTATGAACGCCTTCTGTATTCGTCATACTACATTTCATTATTTGTATAAAGGTTTCTTTTTAAACGATCT
>LQNK01000078.1:262727-305350 GCA_001586405.1 Phoebis sennae | reverse complement strand
CCTCAAGAGATGCTTTACTCATTACGGGACACCCTGTATGTCATGAGCCACTTTTACAAGGCGGAGCAACGGATAAAAAAAAGGTTAGTTCTGAAAAAGTGCAAAAATAATGGATGACCGAAAATATGATAAAACTAAAGTTCATCGATAATATTATAATTCTAATTAAAATAACTTTTTGCAGAAAAATTTCATAGGTCAAAGTTGAGGGAACGCATTATTTTACCATTATAGACAAATTAAAAAAAAAAAATTCTTGCGTGTCTCAATAAATTCTCTTTTTTACTTTCTTTCTCATATAGTTATTAACCGACTTACAAAAAAAGGAGGAGGTTATCAATTCGACCGTATTTTTTTATTATAAGGGTCCCAGCTAAAGAATGAAGTCGGGATCGACATACCTCACATATCAGTTTAGGGATCGATACAAATTCCACTTAGTTCTCAACTGGCATTATCGCCGCATTATTGAAATTTCGAGTGCTCTAACAAAGAAACTTTTAATTAATAAATATTTGTTCAAGTGGTTTTGACTGCTGATGCCGTAACAAGCTGGGGCTTACTTAATTGGAACACCGACGGTATGTATCCACGAAAGACATAGTAATCATACGTAATTTTCTTGAGTTTTATTTTTCGAGTATTTTCTATCTATACTAATATTATAAAGCTGAAGAGTTTGTTTGTTTGAACGCGCTAATCTCAGGAACTACTGGGCAGATTCGAAAAATTTTTCAAAAATCGTGCAACCACTGTATGATTTTAACACTGTGGTACCTATAGGTTAAGAAAATCGTTGTTTTATGAAATAAAAAAATAGCAATTTTATTTAATGAATTTAATAGTTAATTCATACGACCCTATTAATATAATATTTTCAGATTAAACTAGCCGTTAATGTTATAAAGCCGTCTGACCATTGACCAAGGAAGACTAGGCTATCATAAAGATTAGGTTATATGTAACTTTATGCTACGGGACAAAACCAGATGCAACCAATGCAGAACAGCTGTATTGCGATTAGGGATTGCTCCCGGGAATTCCCGGTTCTCGATTTCCCGGGAATTCCCGGTACTGAGAGCCTTGGTCCAGTACCGGTACTGGCTCTCAAAGTCCCGGGAATTTCGGTACTTTCGGTACTGTTAAAAAATAACATTAATAAATTATTTAATCACGTTGTCGCATAAAAATATATCAAATATTAGTTTTTTTACTATACACTATTAGTAAATATTGAGTTATTGTCCATTTTAAATACTTTATAATACAAAAATCACCATGGCAAGGTAGCATCTTTAGTGAACGTCAAGTCTGATTGGTCAGATTGATCTACGAGTGCGTTTCTCAAGCGCACATTGTATGAACATTGTCTTATGTACGATATGTCTTGTGTCATTAATATCCGACATCAGTTAGAAGTGATTTGTTCAATTTCGGTTTTCATTATAAACTTTTGTAAATAGAGGCAAGGAGGGTTATTTTTTTGTGATGTGATTCTCACAGTTAGCTATAAGGGCTTCTACTGTTTAACGCGGTTTGCCTAGACTAGCGATATGCCCAAGGGCGTTCCCCTTTGAATGGGATCACCCGGGTGAGCGATTCCCGGAGCAAGAGAACTCTACTGTGGAGTGTTTAGAGCTGGAACTGGCGGAGTGCAGGCGGGCATTTGCTTTGAGATTTCGTTGTCAGAGTCGACCAGGACATGCCTAGGCCGTATCTTTGTCGGTCTGTCGATGGGAATATCATAATAGCTGAAGGCTTTAGTTGCTAAGAGATTGGGATGGTTCTTAGCCTTGTCGAAGCACTTAGCTCGCTTGCTTCATCCATTGGGCTATTGTCATGATTTCTAGGTCTCAGTGGACGTCTAGGTTGCGGACAAACACAAGTGCTTCAGCAGAGACCTGTATGAACCGAAGCTGGAGCACCTGAAGTTTGTGGATCTGGGCGGGATGGCAGTGACCGAATATACACACGTAAGTTATGATGGGGTGAATGCAAGCTTTATAAAGCGTCAGTTTATTTCCAAGAGACTACAGCTTACTATGCTTGTTGAAGTTTGCATAGAGGCGGCTCATAAGAAAGCTAGTTTTCTTAGGAAATGTGGGGACCTAAGGTCATTCCGGCATCAAGGGTGACTTCTAGGTATTTGGTTGGACGTTGGTATGGGATCGGTTAATCATACACTTTGATTTCCTCAGTGATTCTGAGGTGAGAATGGGCTCTAGGATTGTCTACCTGCCCACGCTGGAAGAGCACGGCGGCCCTTGTCTTGATTATATATTTTCATTTGCTGGGTATATCTATATTCGTTTAAAAATGCCATTAAATAATCAAAGCCTCATTCGACCTTATCGACGTCATTTTTAAGAACGTCATTGAGACTTTTCTAGCAATAAAATCTTAGGCACAGCACTGAGTTTTGAAGTTGACGGTGTTGGAATACGCCCGTGCCTCGGAAAGCACGTAAAACCGTCGGTCCTGCGCTTGATCTGCCTGCGGTCTTGCCAGTTTGCTGTCCCATCAGGTAATGAGAGTAATATAGAAAGTGCCTTGTTTGCACACATACTTATGCAATATAATATCTACTCGGCTAGTCTCTGTTGAGATTGGCCCCCATGACCGATGTCAGTCGGATAGACTATAAAACAAACACTAGGCATTCAATTGACGTGTCACCACCAATGTATTTCTAACATCCATTCTCATTTACCATATTATTTCAAGAGCATATATTCACTTCTTTTCACTTTTTCGTGTTTCAGATCGTTTCCATCGGACTGCTCAATAGAACTAAAATTGTCGATGTAACTCAAAAGATTGCCACGGTCAGGCCACGTTTGTTTCAATTTGTCACGCAGACCAAAGATATCATCTCCATCTAAATCTTTACAGCCGCGGGTGGGCCTTAGCCTGGTCAACTAACATTCTTCAGTTGGAGTGATTATTAGCTTCTTGTCTCCATTCTCTTACACTGATCGCTTTGGTGTCATTTTGTATATCGTCCATCCAGTTTTGTTCTATATCGGTTTCCACGACTGCCTTGTTTTCCATCTAGTAGACGCTGGGATACCAACACGTCGTCCATCCTCACAACATTTCATGCCCAGGGAAGTCGTCCGAGTCTAGTGGTCTTTGCGATGTTCGGCTCGGTGTACAACTCGTATAGCTCGTGTCGTACCGTATTCACCATCTCCCATTCTCCAGCACAGGTCCAAAAATGCGTCGTACGATTTTTCTCCCAAAGATGAGCAGCGAGTCATCGTCTTCTTTGGTTAGGGACCAAAGAGATGGTGGGACCAAATCGATCAAATTCTTGTTATTCGGGTAAACGATACTTCCCTCAAAATCATGATAAGTGAGAAAGTCTTTGGCCAGCATTGACATACACAAGGCAAAAAATAAGAGGTTTTGTTTGCCTTTCTGTCGGCCTTTATCGAATATAGAGGTAGTAAGTATATACTGTGCTAACTATTGTTGAATTATTGCCTTTCATATTGATTTTCTGTAAAATTTGTACTCAGTACCGAAAGTCCCGAAATTCCCGGGAATTCCCGGTATTGGCTTGGGTCTGGTACCGGTACTGGAGATGGCCGTTTCAGTACCGGTACTGCAATCCCTAATTGCGATACGTTAGGTATTATAAAACCATAATTACGTTTTTCTTCTCAAACTTAATGTTTCAAGCAAAGATAGGCAATATTTACGGCCGTTTTCAATAATATATCAAAGATTATGGATAGATTGTAATCTCGGATTATATGACATTAGATTGTCAAAAGTCATAACAAAGGCTATCCATCGACAGCATATTGAAATCAAAGTAAGTACAAATAGATAGATTTGTCTGACTTTAGTAAGCAAAACAAGGGGTAGAGACAATATTGAAAACTGACGTTAATCTAGAAATGAATTAATCATAGAGAAATTATAGAAACTTATCCGACTTGCGCGAAATCTTGAGGTAACGGAGGAATAAGCTTGATGGATGCTTTGAACCTGTCAAATTAGCTCTTTTAATTCATTCCTCGAAGGAAATTAATCAAACGCTTTGTATATATAACTGTATGTACTATCATTGGAGTGGCTTATCTATATTATTTTATACTAACTGTTATCCGCGGCTTCGCTCACGCGACATTCGGTAGTAATGCGGATAAAAAGTGTTTAAGTGATATCCTATCTGCATACTAAATTCATCAAACTTATCAAACTTTTACATTTATAATATTAATGGGATTAAGGAGTAAATAACACCTTGTTTGCCTCGCTTATTAATATAATGACTTTCCTATCTTCAAGATTTTTTTAATGGATAAAATTAGAAACTTTTAAGACCGACTATTAAATCTAAAACCGTAACATACCTAATAAATTTTATTATTGAAAAAAACATTTTACTAAAATAAGTAATGTTACATTTAATTTTAAACTTTTAATAACGAAACCAGCGCTAGTAACAAGTATAAAAATTACACATTAGCGCGCACAACCGCAGGATGTAATTAGTATCTCCCATATTTGTTATTCTTATTGGCGAGTGTATCAAATGTGGGTAAAGTTTATCGCTCCTAACTGTACAATTAGTAAACAGCTCTGCTTAAACACACAAACCGCGACACTTTCTAAACGTGCTCACCTACTGATCTGTCAGAAGCGTTTCCTACATCTTTGTTATTTCGGATTTACAACTTTTTACGGTTCCGTACTTAAACGGTAAAACCGGGTCCCTATTAGACAAACTAAGCCTTTGCTGTCTGTTTGTATGTCTATCACCACACTGTATCTCACGAACCGTGTTAGCTAGAAAGCTGAAATTTTCACAAAATATGTATTTCCGTTGTCGTTATAACAACAAATACAAAAAATAAAAAAATGTGCACTTAGCCATTTTTTATTTAAGATTGTTAAAGTATAAGCATAGTATAATTAAAATAGATATCAATATATCTATTTTAATTATATCTCTAGGGGAGGCTCTATTATATTATTTACTAAAATAATTATTATTATGAGAAGACATTCACTTACGATTTCGTTGATATGGAAGTGCTCCGCGATCCACTCCCTGCCCTCCCTGAATTCGTCCATCAGCCCCATGACGTAGAGCGTGTCCATGCCGTCCACGATGGTCGCGCCCAGGTCTCCCCCACCGAAGACGCTGGTGAGGTGGGCTCGCTTCGATATCGGCTTCAGTTCGTTCTTGCCCCACGCGTACAGCTTGTAGTTGTTCCAGGCGTGACGCATCATCTGTAAAGGACACATTCATTAGTATTTGAATATTCAAGTTATTAAAAATAATATAATTTCCGCTTAATAATTGTTTGAGTATCATGGAATAATGGCGACGTCTCGCGGTTTCATCCGCGTATCTAACTTCTGATCTCATGGGGATTCCGGGATTATAAGTAGCCTTCATATTTTTCTGGAGTCTAACTATATGAATACCAAGTTTTATCACAATTGGTTCACTAGGTTAAATGAAAGAGTAAATGACACACATACATACATCCTCAGCTTCCTCACAGCATCCTCCAAAGTTTTCGTTTATAATATTAGTAGGATTGTGTAATAATTGGGCTGTCGACAATTAGTCATAGCGCCGATGATAACAATAAATTGTAGGAAGGACTGAAATAATGTTACATTGAAAAAAATGAAATATGAGCAACACAACTAAGAAAAAGTAAAACTTTTTATATTTTTAATTATGTAATGAGTTATTGGCGTGCAATTTGTTTCAAAAAATAAGATTTCCCTAACTAATTCTCAACGTTCACGACTTCTGTTAAACAAACGTAAACATTTCCATAATAAACTAGATTAATATCACAAGCTGATTAACATTAAACAAACGTATCAGCATTTGTAATAAATGTGAATCATGGTTTCTATAAAACTAATTATAAAACCACAACAAATTGAGCCGACCGCAGTCTGAGTATGGCATTGGCTGGTAAATATTATTCTATACTGCACTCGATTTTTCAGACGTAAATTATATATATTCATAAAGTTGTAGGTACGTTAATAACATAAAATTTTGACTTTAATTGTAGGAAGATGAAATATCCTAAAATCTCTCTGTGGCCTCTATTTGTAATATTTTTTTCCTTCCTGGTCAACGTTTCATAAACTCTTTTTTATATACCATAGCAGGCAAGCGGAACATGAGGTTCACCTGACGTTAAGTGACTGACCGCAGCCCATGGACATATTGAACATCAAAGTGTCGTAAATGTCTTGCCGGTTTGAAGGAAATTAAGGGGATAAGGAGAGGAGTACAACAAAATGGGAGAGGAATTAGATAGAAAAACAGGCCTCACCGATCTTCTGCTTAGGGGGAGGAGAGGGGGATGGTAATTATACATGTGTGAACTCGGCCCAATCGCTTAATGCTCGGCTTCTACTCTTTTATTGCTGGAGATGTCATGCAGTAATATGGGGTGGCGACATACGTTTTCTAAGCCGTCGGCACACGGTAAAAACTAGACTCATATCAAAATCGACAAATTAAACAACACATTTATTACAAACGAGCATTAACATCGGTTTCCATAAAAGTAATCATAAAACCACTACAAATTGTCTGCAACATTGCATTAACTGGTAAAAATAATTAAATTCCAGCCCTTGAGTTAATTTCATTCGTAAATTAGAATAAATGAAGAGCCGTAAACACGTGGAAATGTAAGTGAAGTAAAGTTATTAATTCCGAGCCTAGTGGCCTATATTTAATTACGTCAGCACTCGAATGTTTTAACATCGCGGCAAATATTTTCGCAAATTCCACGCTGCTGATCTTGGAAAGGTATTCTGTGGAAGATTTATAAGATGATAGCTGGTTTAGGAGATTGAAATATTTGTATTAAATTATTATTATTATATATTATATATAATTTATAAAACACTAGCTGATCCGCGCGGCTTCGCTGCATAATGTTATACATATAGCTTATAAAATATAGCCTATGTTACTGGTGGATAATGTAGGTAGGAATTTTTAAAATTCAGTAGTTTTTGAGGCTACATTAACACAACCAATCAAACAAACAACAGTTTTCCTTTTTATAATATTAGCGTAGATGAAAATTAGGTGTAGTAATTCAATTACAATCATTTCACACGCGCATCTGTGTTGCTAGCTCCTACATATCCCTTATTTGTTGATTATTTAAATATCTATCTCTCAAGCTAATTTTCATAAACACAACGCCTGAACATTGTAAATTAAAAAGGAACTGGGTATTAATGTTGTTACACTATATTAATTTAATAATATTCTTTCTCTTATTTGAATAAACGCACCGACTGCTCATTCGCCTACATATCAACTCAGTCACGTGTATGATATGTATATTCCCGTAGGACTCAAAGTATGGCAGCAAATAGCCGAATAATTAATGAATAACAAGCCTAACAATGACTGACCTGTTTGGCAACATCCCGAAATTAAAACCAAAAAAAAATTTAATACACAAATGAATCAGAAAAAGAACCCTAACGAATTCTAAATTATTATAATCTTTAAAAAAATTCGAGTTACGAAATAATTATCGATCAACATAATTTGTATGTAATTACGATAGCGTTTTACTATCCATCAACTGAAATCGTGGTCCCTTCAATCACGGATGCTTCCTTCCACGACGATAAGACAAAGCTTACAAGCTATGAATTGGCTTTTTGTGCCTTATGATACTACCGTCCCCTTGCACGTCGAGGCTTTTCACAAAAACCGCAATTTAAAAGCCTGAAAAGCCCGTACATAAGAGACGCAAGTCGCCCGGAGCGTAAGTTTTAATCCCAGCTTCGTACGGGGCCTCCACTAATGAAAGGATATCGTACTTTCTCGAAGCCATTCATTATTATTAGGCTCCGCAAACTTTACGGCCGTCTGCGAAAGGTGGCGATTTTTCCAGCTTCGCTTTATAAAATTGCCGGCAAGATTCAATACACGGTTTTCTATGCGGTAAAAGTTCCAATTTTATGGATTCTCATTTTATATATCACTGTGTTTATGAATGTTATTTGCTCCACTCCTTTATTTGTTCTTTTTTCATTTGTGATAAGCGTGCTTGTGATAAGGTTAATTAAATTCTAATGTGTACTTAGATATCAAATAGCTTTTACAGATTGACCTATTAATTCGCTGGTATAACTACTGCAAAATAGGATTTTTAAAATTAAGGCAAAATTTTAAGTGGTGTATAAAAGAGCCTTACTATCCTTACTAATATTATAAATGCAAAGTAACTCTGTCTGGATGTCTGTTTATTCTTCACACCTTAACCACCGAATCGATTTGGATGAAATTTTGCACAGAAATTATCTGAAACCCGAAGAAGAACACAGGATAGCTTTTATCCCGCAAATCATACGGGAGCGAAACATATATGCGGTTGAACCGCGGGGCATAACCAGTTAAAAGGGTGTAAAATTTTCAATGCACTGTTTGTAAGATTTGCAAGATTGACGTAATTTCTGCAGTTTAAGAACAATAACCATACCTCGACTACTTTTAACCGTTTGTCCCGCACACTCGAGTTCGTCGTTTCCCGTGTCACCGTGTCCCTGAGCACATCTCGAGACGCCCGGTCCAGTGACCCATTACTGTCCATCCCCGTCATCAGCAGTATCACACACATCGTCACCAAAAACGTACCGCCCACCGACACCAACACCCGTAACTTACGCATTGCACACTCTATATAACAATCTCCTTTTTGAACCGTACTTAGTCACCTTTAAACACGTTAGTACACCATAAATCTTTGGTATCGTTAGTTGAATCGATTTAAATTCAATACTAGTACAAGTTGGCAATAACAACACGAGTCGATCTTATCTAAAAAGTCGATTGAATTCTTTAAATACAAAACATTTATTTTAATCTTTTTAAATAATTTAAACGTATAGAATTCGCCGAGGTATTTTACGCGCGACGCGTGCGTCCGCGATCGGTTTCCCGCGAATTCTGATAGTGGTACGCGTCATCTAACAGTTAATTGTTAAACATATTAAAACAAAGCTCTATTGAATAATCACGCGTCGATGAGCATTGTAACGTGTGATAAACGTGACCCGAGCGGAGATCAGGAATCTGCGAACGCGACCACGATCGCCGATTTCAAAGTTTTATTGATTTGAATGCGCGATCGTTTATAAACAACGACGTGAAACAATGGTGAGTAGTGGGAGACATTTTTAGTTTTATAAACAAATTGCATGTTACATTGTTTATTTGATTCAAGATGAAGAAACTATTTGTCGCATTGTTACTTTTCCTGCTTAGTCATGTTTCGTCTGTCACCAGAATACCGTTTACCGTTAGGTCCATAAAAATGCAAAGTGTATTGATGCTTATAGTTAAGGAAAAGCAAGAAGTCATAGGTTAACAAGATAATGTTTATACATTATTAATTTCGTGGAATTGTTTATACATTTATAAATAACTAGCTGCGTCCCAGGGCTTCGCTCCCGTGGGAATATCGGGATGATATATAGCCTATAGCCTTCCTCGATAAATGGGCTATCTAACACAAAAAAAAATTTCGAATCGGACCAGTAGTTTCTGAGATTAGCGCGTTCAAACAAACAAACTCTTCAGCTTTATAATATTAGTATAGATTACTTCATACTTTTGTATACTTTATACTTTTGAATGTGTACAATTTTAGCATTGAGCAATTAAGATTTAGCGTATCGATTGTTACGAAAGTGACACACATAGAGGGTTATCTGTGGGGCACAAGCGATTAGGGCAAGGGGCTACTGTTGATCTGGAGCGAAACCAATACTGTGATGTAACATGTGTTTGGGATTAAAGGGGAGGCTTGATAAGCATCTGACTCGTGGGTGATGTATATGAGGACCTATAGAATCATAGAATAGACTTTAGGGCGTTGGTTTCACAAACGAGGAATCCTGAGGTCATCTTTAAACGTAATACAAGAAATGTTCGGCTGGTAGACATACTAATTATCGCCTACGTTTTATATATAACAGAGTGCCCAGTGAAAAATCGCCTAGGTTTTTATTACTTTCAAGTTTAAAGAGATTTTACTAGTTAGTAAATATAGCATCGAGATGTTGATTCGTACGTTGTAAAACAAGAGTTGTCGAATCATTGTATAAATGTTAGTTTTCCTCAGTATAATCGTTTTAAGGTACGCCTCTCATGTGCTGTTTAAAACAATAACACCAATTATCCCTATTTATATAATAGCTTTTGCTTTTGCTCGCGGACTCGACTATCTTTATACGAAATTAAATAATAATTTAATGAAAATCCAGGAGGATATGATGAAATTTTTTTAGGAGGAAGAGATATTACTAGTTGATGGACACACAAACATCCAAATATCCAATCTATTAGATGACATGAGAAAGGTCGTCGGTTACCGAAGGTCAAAACGTTTTTTATTATTCATTATTTTATTGTCATTATGCAGGATGCAGCTACTTCTTATTTATTTATTCATTCATTAACAAGAAGTGACATTACAGGGGAATCCCCAAAGCGTTACTACTACAACTTATAAACTAATTATATACTGAAAATATTCTAATAAATAAATTATTCAAGATACATGTTTTGAATTTAAATAAAATGAAAATATCGTTTTTTCTCACACATCAAAAGAAAAAGAAAAAAAAATAAACCCATATAAAAACGTGCACGCGGCCTTCTGGTTACAGAGTCATACCTTCCAGGCAAAAAAGACAAATAAAATGTCTGTCTGTCCGTTTCCAGGCTGTATCTTATAAACCGTGAAAACTAGAAAGCTGATATTTGCACAATGTATGTATTTTTGTTGCCGCTATAACAACAAGTACTAGATATAAAAAAATAAGGAAACTCTTCGTGTGTAAGTCCGACTCGCACTTGGCCGGTTTATTTTAAATTTAAATAAATAAAACGTCTATTTCCAGCAATTACAATTAGATTAGGATAGACTGTCGTGACTGCGTAAGATTAGAAACAAAAGTACAAAGCGAGAGGATTCATTAGGCTTCGTTTCAATTAAATATTTAACGGTAGGAAATTCGTCCTATCTTGCAAAAAATCTATCAAGAAAGAAAACAAAGGATAAAAATTAAAAAAAGTATAACAGTGACGTAAAGTGGGCCACTCAGCTTAATGATGTTGAAAGCCATCGCAGTACTCCTCATAATTCCTCCCCGACAGATATCGGTCATGGTAGCCAATTTCAACAGAGATCAACCATATCCGCAGCATATATAGGTGCAAGATTGTGTGCAAACACAGGTGCCCTCTCTATTCATTCACTGTCATAATCCGATGCGACGGCAGACTGACACGACCGGAGAGAGAACAGGAGCAAGACCGACTGATCATTTTAGTTTCAGACGAAAAAAAGGGATAGACTAAAAACTTCTTGAAATTAAAAAAAATATTTTCTATACCAGCAAAGCATAGATGAAAATAATAGATAGCGTTTAATTAGAGGATCATTACTTGCCGCAAATTAGCGAGATTGGGGCGCGACAACCTCTGGATCTTCGTCATAAGAAGATAAATCTGCTGACCTTACAAATCAAACATAGTACTTTAAGTTACATTCAAAATACTTTTCATACTCGATTTCTTGTAAAAGTGCTTTCGTATGTGTAATTTGTGGTAATATAAAAATGACTAGAAAGGGATTTTTAGTTTAATCGGAAAATACGTAATATAATCCCAAACCGTAAACAATGCTTTGAAAGTTTTAAATAATTTCGCCTTATTTTAATTTATTTTGTAAAGTGCTAATGTACAATTTATGTAAATGAAACAATGTTGACCAGACGGAGATAATTTTAATTTTACCTACAAGAAAAAAGCATATAGTGTTTAACTAATACTATTACCCGAAGTTACTGTCGATACGAGTAAATCCATGAAAATAACAGTAAAGCTTTAATTATAAGATCATCTCTTGCCGCAAGTCAGCGAGATTCTGTCGTGACTTCGGGATTTATGACGAAGATAAATCTGCTGACCTCTGCACAATCACTTTCGGGTTCTACCAAAGGCGAATTTTGTACAAAACGCTTTGAGAATTCGACATGATATTATGTTAAAAAATATTCATCTTAGTCTTTAGTATTTTTAATTGTTTTTTAACGTGAATACTTTCCATAATAAATAAAATACCTTTTAAGGGATTTTAAACGCGGTTTAATATGTGTTATTAAAATTATTTTCGCCCGTGACCACGCATACTGTAATGTGTTCGAAATGTCGGGTTAATAATAATGTAAAATAATGTATAATAAACGGCGTTCAAAATCTTTTAAACGTATTTTATTTAACTTAGTCTTTCCTGCTAGAATGTAATTACTTGTTATTATATCCCAAACATAGTACATCTATAAAATTTCACTACTCAATATATTTATTTTTCTGCTAAAAATAAGTTATAGATATAACGTTTGTAAACTCATAATTAACAGCTAGTATGTCATCAAGCTGCAAAGTTTTTAGCACACACAAAAGTATCAAAGTCATAGTCAAAACGTTTATTTTCCAAATTGGCTTCTTTCGAGGCTTTTAGAACGTCATATACATTTACATAAACATTTTTTTATTTACCACCGATTCGGAAGTCTGTCTCTTCTCTTCATCAGTGACCCACTTGTGAAACCTTGGATTATTCACTACCAAATTCAAACATGTTTCCTTTAATTAAAATCCCCCTGTACATAAATTTGCCGCCCAAAAACGCGAGCTTGTCGAATTATGTATCGCGTGGAACACAGGATGATTTATTAAGTTTATTACGGGACGCAGGTTCGACGCCCAGCAGATTGATGGAGGCGACCGCATCCGATGTGTCGACGTTTTTTTCAAATATTTCCTACGTACTTGTAAAGGGTGACATTATTCAAACGGAAACAATTTGTAAAAGTTAGAGTACAGGTCAAAGGCCAAGCCACATACCATCAGTGATCAGATATAATGACAAAGAAATTGCAGGAACCTTAGACTCCGTCCAAATTTGTCTTTGAGAGAGAAAGAGATTTCGTTATTTATTTATTTATTTTATTGGTAATTCAACAGCTTTACATGTTCCCAATAATACAACAATTGAGTTTTAATTTTACAATTAGCCAATAGAGGATTACAACATATTGTTAGTAAAATTATATACAAGATATAATACATTTACTTAACAAGAGAAAACTTAACTTACATTCATTCATGCTAGATGTTTGTGAAAGTATGTGTGTGTGCGTGTGATTAGATATATTAATTTTTTAAATTAGACAAGCAACTCCATCGAGCCTTGGCAATTTTTTACAAAATGTAAGACAACAAATCAAGTAATGTAACACTAAAAATTTAAAACAATTTTATAGTTACACGTACGGTTGTCTTGGGAACATTTTGCACATACCCCCAATTATGTTTTTAATTAAAACCTAAGTGTGCAAATGCAACACGATCAACGCGTGGAATATTATATACAAATTTGTTTTACACATTATGTGTACTATAATTGTTCTTGAAATACACTTCTTTACACTTTATTAAAAAAATGTTCCATTTAATTTAACAAAAATAAAGTTATCAAAATTTTACATAAAAAATAAACAATTATTTCAGATTACATTAAATTAATACTTAATTGAAGAAATTAAATTGATATTTAATGGCTTAATAATTGATATAATTGTGAATGATGTATCCGGAATACAGCATGATTTATTAAGTTTATTAGAGGCTCCAGATTCGTGGCTGATTGATGGAGCCGACCGCAGCCGCGATGTCGCTTTTTCGCCAGAACATTTCACGACTAAATCTGATCAAGCCCGTAGCGAGTGACATATTTCGAGCGCTATGCGGGTCACATTTTTGCGTAAGAAAATGAGAAATATTTTCTTTATAAAACCTTTGTTTTCAATATTTAAAAATATTTTAACGGCTTAGCTCTCGTAGTTAATGTTACTTATAGAGTTCCTCGATTAATGGTATATCCAATACAAAAAAAAATCAAATCGGATCATTATTTCCTTAGATAATTAATCCATTCATTTAAGATTTAACATTTTACCGATTTTCTAACAAACTTTAAATAAATAAATAAAGAAATATTCCTGGACATTTAACACCACGCCATCTAGTCCCAAACTAAGCAGACTACTACTAAATAACTGATAGACATACTTAAACATACATTTTTTTTGTAAATACTTACATAAAATAAAACTTATATACTTATACTTAGATAAAAAATTGTGATATCTGTCTAGTTGAAATAATTAACGTATAGACAGTTTCTATAAAAATAAATCGAGTCCTTGTATTAACGGACAATAAAATATCCTACTAGACGTAAGTGTAAATCTTTAATAAACGTGGTATTAACATAACTACCAAAATTGGTTCCGATTGGTAGATTATAGCCGCTCGTTGATGAAAACGATTCGTACCTGTTATGACGTTCCGTTGTTTATAGAAGCTGAACATTTACGGCCGTTTTCAATAATGTGTTAAAGATTATGGATAGATTGTAATCTCAGTTTAAAGGACATTTGATTGTCAAAAGACATAACAAAGGCTATCTGTCGACAGCGTATTGAAATCAAAGTAAGTGCAAATAGATAGATTTGCCTGACTTTAGTAAGCAGAACAAGGGATAGATGGAATATTGAAAACGGCCGTTAAGCCACGTTCCATCAATAGATTAATCCTAGTAATACATCGTTTTTACATGAGTCTGAATGCTCCCATTGACCTCTAGTCGAATAAATAAATGACTAAACAATAATAATTGCAGTGGCAAAAAGTCGGCATTTCATGATAAGCGGCAAGTATTTCTCAAAGGCTAATAAAGTCGCGCATAGTTTTAAAAAACGCATGCCAACACATTGGAAATCCTTTATGCGATGGTAATTGCTTTTCATTATAAAACCCGTTTAATTGTTTTTCGTTTTCTTCTATTTCTATTATACATTTATTATGATACAAACAACTTACATTAAGACTTGTACTTATATATAAAATTTAGTTTCAATCATTGCATCACGCGTAAATAAAAAAATTAAAGGATTTTAAACACTTTTTATTATGCATTATTTTACATTGTCACTAACCCGAAATAATACTGCAAAATAATGTGTAATAAACCGCGTTTAAAATCCTGTAAAAAGTATTTTATTCAATATGGAAAGTCGCGTGAAAATAATCACAAGATAAAACTAATTTCATTAATTCATTTTTTTTGTTTTATTTTTTGTCGAAAGAAGGTTTATATGAATATTCAGAAAAGTGACAAATCTGGTTGCATCCGTGCAAAGCCTTATAGAGTAGCAACTGTGCTCTGCGGTTTTACCCGCGTCGCTGTGTATCTATCTGAAGATAAGTATGGCCTTCCTATCATAATCAGAGGTTTTCAAATCTCGGTAGCTTCTAAGATAAACCTATGTTTAAATACACTTTCCTGCGTTACAATATTAGCACAATACTATACATTAACAATTAGCTATAATACGGTTGTGTTTTATATAATTTTGAAGCCAGACAATAAAATTACACCTGACCAGACGAAGAAACTCATTATGAATTAAAATACCGTAGCATTGCCTCTGAATTTGGATAACGTTATAACGTGCAAGAATTTTTTTACTTGAATTAAAAATGGAAGTGAATTTAGCACATTATTTCATTTAATATGCCAATGCCACATACATATTAACTAAGTGGTTTAAAATCAAGTTTTTAGACGTAAGAAATTTTTAAGTAATCATTTATGCTCAGTGATCTTTCATGTACAACATTGGAAAATGAAGTAACATGTGATCTGTCTCATATACAATGTTGCTTATATATATTTTTTTATTTTAGCCTTAAGTCAATTACTTTTAATTATTTAACTCATAATATTTAAAACTCCCAACCTTAATTGCCCCATTCAAACGTATTGATATTAATGTTATAGCATTTCTTGTACCTTTATGTCTTATCAAAACCTACGCAAGAAACATTAATACCAACAATTCCTATGAACACCGCAGTAAATAACAAAATTCCTCGACAGTACACGTAAAGACGTTGATGTAAATTAACGAACAAATTTATATTTAATCCATAATAACGACACATTTCTCGTAACACTATATGGAAGAAAGGCTCGGAGTTAGCGCGGCCATAACAGTAAATCTGAAGTAGAGATTTATTCGTCGAGGAGTGCAGCGGGTGTCCGCACTCTCACTTAATTACCGCCCGCCGAGATTGCTCCTGGCACACACTGCCATCCTAGTACACTTAACATTTTCAAACTAAGCAGACGCGATCTTGTTTGCGAAGAATATGAAAACTTTACATGTAAGTGAAGAGGGATTATTTATAAAGTACACAACGCTAAAACTTTAATTAAAATTGCAAATAGCCCCGAAGAAAATAAATGTAAAAATGTTTAAATAATAAAGTTCGAGAGGGTTGAACCTTTGTTGGAACCACCACTTTAGTAAGCTTGAAGAGAAAAAAGACCCAAATATCCTCATAGATCAAATTTTTGCTGGAAAATATATTCAAGTCATCAAATAAATATCTCAGAAAAATGTTTTTCTTTTGATACTTTAATAAAGACTATTATTATTATACCTCGACATGAAACTGGTGTGTTGCGGGGCTGAATCTAAATAAACCCCGGAATTGTTTTAAAAAATATATATTTTATATAAGTAATATAGTTGATGCAACATCGAATTTTTAAAACGTTTACATCTCGGAACAACTTTAAGCAAGAAAGGGTCAATATTTGTGAAACAGTCTATGTTAGAAAAAAATAAGGAAGTATAGAAGTTTTATCTTCTTACGAAGATAGTGGAGAAGGGGGCTTTCAAATAGGTGAATATTTGTCCGCAGAAATCTGGAGTTTTGTTTATCCGATCTTAATAAAATTTTGTGGGCAAATAGATAAAAAAAATAAACAAAAATATTAGCTTATGTAGACTTTACTCCTAAAAATGTTTCCAACCCATTAAAAAATTATCATTTGTTGTGAGCATGATGATACTTTGCAACAATCACCTGTCATATAATGTCTAAAGTCAAAAAATAATAGCTGTAATCATCTCGTTCAGTATTCTCGTATAAAAGACAGTCGGAAGCATACATCTCTCGACCCTTGCGGTATCTCAAACTATCAAGTGCTCTAGACCTCAGTTAGAATTAGTTGTTGGAAACCCTCGTATACATTGAAACTATAAGTGTTGTTATTTAGTGTTTCAACATAATAAGGCTACAGTTTTCGAAGTTTCTGTTTGAATTACAAATGCCGATTCAATTTTAAGGTGATACGAGGTTTTTTTATGTTATAGCAGGCAAGCGGAGCATGCGGTTCACCTGATGTTAAGGGACTGACCGCAGCCAATGAACATCCTCAAGATCAGAGTGTCGAGATGCCTTACCGGCTTGAAGGAAGGGGAGGGAATAAGGAGAGGATTAATCACAGGAAGTTTAGCAGTTTTTAAAATTACCTTCCATTTAATGACTCAAGTCAAAGGAATGTACGCGTAATTGTTTCCTCTTAGTATTCTCGTATAAAAGACAGTCGGAAGCCCAAGCCATCGGAAGCGGATCACCGGCAAGCTTCTCCCGACCCTTCATTCATCTCTCGACCCTGCGGTCGCTCAAACTATCACAAGTACTCTAGACTTCAGTTAGAATTAGTTGAGACCCTCATATACAATGAAAGCGAAACTTGACTAATGTAATTGATGTTATTTAGTGTATGATATCACACAGTTTGTAGAAACTGATATAGTTTCTAAAACTATCCTGTTTAAATGAGTTAATGGATACATTTTCAGAGGAATGGTACTTCAACAAGAATTGTTATTATTCCGACATCTTATTTAATTAACATCATAAATCTATATATATTTAACGGCCGTTTTCAATATTCTATCTATCCCTTGTTTTGATTACTAAAGTCAGACAAATCTATCTACTTACTTTGATTTTTTTTAATATCAATTCATCGAGAATACCTACTTTGCTATGATTTTTGTCAATCTTACGTCATATAATCTGACATAAAAACGTAAAAATATATTTCAATTCTATATCTTTGTTAATGCTTTGTTGTTATTTAGTTAAGACATTTACTTAAATTGATTTTCCAAGGTAAAGATAGTTTCTATTGACCATATCTTTCCTCTATTCCTACGAACACGTTAAAGTACAGAAGCTATACAAATCTACCGTTATTCGTTCCAAGACGTTCCACTTAAATCCATTACTTAGTCGCGACACCAAAGCAAACAATACAACCGATAACACACGTCTAAATAAGTAACACCATTATATTATGTTCATTGGTTCCCCGCTGTTAGCCCAGAGCCAGATTAGCCAAAGAACAGAAAATGCTAAGGACCACAAAAATATAGGCTAAATATCAAATAAACTTGTATTCTTTATTTGTAACTTATGAGGTGAAATTAAATAATTTACCTGAATGTCAAAAATATATTTTTTTTAATTTTTCGGATCAAAAGCTTAATGACAATTTTCATAGTGCTAATTTCAAACATAGTGAAGTTAGCAACAACATTTCATTTATTTAGGCAAGGATTAACTAAATTCCCAACCTTAGTGAGTGTCAAAATCGTACGATGAAACCACTATCCAAAAATGTTCAGAATCTAATCTGATAATTAATCAATAAGTTTGACTTATAAGGAGTCTTACCATATGTCCCGGTTTGAGATCCCTATCCCGACGTCGCGGTCAAACTTGAACAGCAACGACACCCCAACCAATAATTTATAATAATTAATAAACCAATACCCAATAATTTTGATTGCATTTCAAATATGAAAAACACAAATTAAGCGAAAAGCAAAATGAAAATGAGTCTTGTTCTATTCTGCGTCCCGGTTTGGCTCTTCGTAATTATGGCTACCTACCTACTTATAAAGCACTTAATGAAAAAAAATGTATCACACTTTCCGAACAGTTCCTTTCGCTACGGTAAAACCGCAAACTCTTGATAACACGGGCTTCGAACCAGCATAATCCGGCCCTGTTTGAGCCGCTTTAGTGCAGTTATTGTATATCACATAAGTGCTCCGCCCACGGACTGCGGCCAGAGGTGTCAAATGAGACGCTGTCGCTGATCGATCGCCCTTACCATCCTCAAATGTACGCTATATGTTATCGTATCGAATATATTCGCTCTACAAACAAGCTTTGAAATAGTACGGCAAATCGAAGCCTTAATTGTCGCAAATACAAGAATTTAGGCATTTTATGAACACCAATAACGTGCATAGCTTTATTTTTGGATACATTAGTAAAAGTGATAACAAGGTTTGATTTAAAATCAGTTATTACATATGAATATATGCGTAGCAAAATAATATTTGTGTTGCAACTTTCACTGCATCAGCATATTTAAATTGCACGTCAACGTTTATTTACTTAGCAATAACTATAAATCTACCACCGATACCGCGTTCCAAGAACCGATTATTTCCTTCGGTGTACATACATCTACCTCTATTCCGTAATGTAAAAGGACTATCAGAGTGGAAAATTAAAATTTAAACAGGGACGAAAACACGTCGATAATGGAACGGGGACATTCCAATTTCCCTTTGAATTTATTTCAGTGTTTTTATCTTGATGTTATTGTGTTGATTACACAATTATAAATCCAAGCAGTTCTATTTATATTGCTTGTATACTGTATCTTATAATACCGAATGCCATTGTAAATAGATCTTTATTTAATTTAGCATAAATAGATCATTATTATTTTTAATTTATACGTAGCATAAACCAATCGAAATAACGTTATTGTAGGCAGTGTATTTTTTGGTGTTCATAAACGCAACATCCTGGAAGATAAACTTGTTTTTACTGATTTCGACGCAGATGTTTATTATTCAAGCATAAGCTTCGGAATACAGGTTATAATCGGGATTACAACATAAAATGTTTTTTTACCCCGTCCCAACAGACTTCGATGTCAAAGTACGAGTATTAAGGTTTGAATTATCATAAGGTTTGAAATATCGCATATCCCTCAAGAAGACAATGTATTATTTGTTATTTTCAGAAAACTTATATTTGCGCAAGTTATGAGACATTAAAAACAGTTGAATCTTCAGATCACTCTTATTGGCAAAGTTATATCAAGGATCGAATCCCGCTTGCATTCAAAGACCGCGAGGCTTACTCTACTGACGTTCATAAAATTTCCAGCCCGTCATTACCTTAGGCAATTCTCAGTTAGTTATAAAGTTACCAACTATCGAACGCAGTCCACCGGCTGTAGCCTGCTAGCCCGCGGCTTTAAAATAGCTTCACGACACTCGCGCACTGAGTTTACTCTAATGGAAAATCTGCATAATGGGTTCCTCCCTGATTCGATTTGTCGGAAAAACCTTAACCCCGATCGAGCCGGGCTTAATGGACGCTTATTTGCTTACACAGACTTGTAAAATGAACGAGTGCTTCTTTGTGACTTACTTTTCGATAAAAGGACCGGCCCGGGAATATAGCCTTGTAAGCGATATCCAATAACGTTTTAGTTTGGCGCTGCGTCATGTTCCGTGTAATAAAGGACGAATCTAACAAATATGTGAGCGTATGTGTGCATATTCATATTAGATTTTGATATACTGATCTATGTTTAACTATATTATGAATTGTAAGAAAAAATATTGAACAGAGACAATCCTTAGCTTAGCTTCTATGTATGTACGAAAAACATGATAAAATTAATTTGCAATTCTAATTCAAGACCTACACAAAACAATTTACAGCAGAAAACAAATTGAAGAATCACGAATTTAGACATCAGTAACACAAACGAAGGAAACGTAAGCATTCCATCATTTGTGAGCATTTCCCGATGAAAATTCAGGTCATAATCCTGTTTCTGTTGTTGCTTTTATTATTCGCACAATGCAAATCCAATTTTGTGAAACGTCGGGGTGTGGGGTTTCGAATATTTTTGATAGAAAACCATCGTTTATCATTATACCGTCGACTCGCCGCACCTCCGACCTTCTGAAATATACATTGATTCTAATATTAAAGCATGACAGATTTACGGAGCGATCGAAAATGAATAAGCAATAGATTAGAGACGACCTTTGACACTTGGTACTATTGAGGACCTTAATTAACTTTTCAGGAATGTTTGTCAAAGAGACGCCAGACCACTTTGAAGTTGTAATTTATTTGTTTAAAAGTCTTGGTTTACACCAAATATAATGATTGCTTTGGCGAGATATTAAATTGCGTACAATTTCTGTAAAATCTTGTTTTAATATGTTGTGAGACAGCTACTTTTACTAAAATTACTATTGAGACAATTGATTCTAGATGTTGAAGAATGTAGAAACCTTATTTTCTTTTATCTCACGTACAACAATAAGTTGTAAATTGTTTTTATTGCCTTTGTGAAATACATTTTCTTATATAGTTAGTGATAAGTAATGTATGACAATGTGTGATTTGAAAATGAGCAGAATTTGATAAACTACATACACATTTTAGTGATCCGAAATATGCTTGAATGTTAATAAAACAAATTCGCTTGCTAGTCTTTTATGTTTATATTTCATACTTAATTCCTATATCATACATACTATCAAACTACTATTGTACCTCAACGTCCGTTCGTCTTCCAGATAAGAACGAATTCTAATTTGCCCAATAAACCGTCACGAAATTAATTATAAAAAGCGCTAAATAGTAAAGATTTGTTAGGCGAATGCACTGCCTTGCATTGCGAATGAGAACCAGTATCGAGTGTTGGCTGCCTTCCAACACCAGCTAGTCGTGATTAAAGCGCGCTCGGGAAAACTTCGTCATTTTTAATAATCCTTTTAAATGTACGTTTAAGCTTTAATTTATTGCCCTGTAAATGGTTATATAGATATCGATGCGGCAGTGTCATTCGTTTTAAACCAATTAAGGTTGTACTGTATCATGATGTAAACTTTTTGCTGGAAAAAAATGTTTGATTGGTGTTGTGCTATTTCTTTCTTGAAATAGGGAAAGTAATAGCTAGAATTTCTTAATAAGCTCTCATACTTTAATTCTGTTAATAATTTCTAATACTTTTATTACGTTACTATCTGTTTAATTAATTTGCTAAATAATAATAATAATACTACCTTTTCCAGGAAAAAAATCGGCAAACTCTACGAACACATAGTCACAAAAAACATTAAAACAAAAAAGGCTCTTGTCACGATTGTTTCAGTAAATAAACGCCAAAATAACACAAAGAACAAAAGCGATGGAGTGAGAAACATGGCCCCAAGGTGTAATAGACAATGTAATAATATTATGATAAAACGGGACACAACGAACCACAAAAACATTGTCAGCCAATTACTTTTAGGTGTATAAACCTAATGCCTGATAAGTTACATGCTATTTTTTAAGGATAAGTAGTAAATTACAGAAGTATATACAAAGGTTATAGTAGGGCTATAGTATGCAATCGAAATTATTTTTATAGACGCTTTTCTTTTTATAGACGTTTGTTAATTATCATGACAAAGTATTTTAAGTGTTCTTTCAAATCTGGCTTCCTTCCTTTACATTTAAATAATATGTGAGGTATCATCGAAAATTTAAATTAATTTTGAAGACCCATTAACCCCATTTTGAGTGGCAAATTATCTCGTTCAAGTGTCTAACGTAGAAATTAAAACTAAGACTTACCTCCATAAGAATAAGGTCTTAAAAATCTACGAAGGTAATATGAATTTATATAAGTAAGTACTAAGAGAAGCCATTTAAAATAGGAGCTGCCCATTAGCCTTCAACATTCGATACTCCGATCATTTTCTGGGGGGTAGTATTGCAGGAAGGGTGTAAGTGTGCGTTATTTGTTCCTAGTACCATTTGCGGTATCCTGTACCCTTTTTATTTAAATATTACCTCTTGACGGAGCCTTCGCTCGTATAATGTTTTCAGACTTGATATTTTTCGTAAATATTATAGCCACATATATTGTAGCCTATGTATAAACTAATGCCTCCTGTTTGACGCGTTGTAATGTATGAATCAAGACCATTTATTTGATACCACACTTTATGGGTTTTATTCATATGAAACTCGCCTATTTCACATCGGTATTAGTTGGAATAGCAATTAGGACTCATCAGATAAAGAGCATTCACTGCAAATAAGTTTATTTGAAAGAAAGTAAATTATTAGCAGAATATTTAGCCTTTATAAAATAAGACTTGCCCATTAGCTTTCAACATTCGATACTCCGATCATTTTGTGAAGGGTAGCATTGCAGGTAGGGTGTGAGTAAGGGTTATTTGTTTCCGCAGCTATTTGCGGTATCCTGGCCACTTTTTTATTTAATACTTGCTTTTACCCTCGGATTTGGCCGCTTAATTTTTCCCTTTATTTTCCACGGGAATACTTTGTATGTTTTTCGGTATAAAAGGCAGCTTTTGTTCTATTCCGTACTAATTTATTAAAGAGATTTCCAACAAGATTGGTTTAGTAGATAAAGTGTATAGAGATAACAAATTAAAAAAGTGTATTTAGGTATAACCTTAGTTGAGATTCACAAAATTATTACTATTTTATTGCATTGTCCAAAATAGTGCTAGCTGTAATTTGTGCTTAATTTAAATAGAGAACAAGAAAACTTTCGTCTCTTCAAAGTTAATCATAAATCATAAAATAATGGTCCTTCATTTTGGAACAATATTGGAACCAAACCTTACAACTTTAAAAGTTACATTTTTTATTTAAAACATCAACTGCATATTATAGTCATATTACTAAAACTATAAACTTGTCAACAAAACTTCTCAAGAATCCGGCCAACTGTACATAAAAGAATAAAAACAGCATTACGTCCAAGTTCGCAGGTGCAACCCCATATCGGCGGAATTGGAAGGAAACCGATAACGTAACAAGATAAATTTGAGGCTGTGCCAGTCAATTTGTAAGACCCAGCTATTTATGTGAGGTGAATTACCGACAATTTGAGAGATACTATAGTATGGGGCGGGGTATGTAAGTCTAGGTAATATTTCGATGGTAGGAGACAGCTTGCTGAATAAATGTTCTGGCTGCTAATAATTTTTGCCTATTCTAAATTTGAAATTTTTTAGGCACAACTTTTCAAAAATAGAAGCCTCTAATTGCATACAAGATAAATTTGAGGCTGTGCCAGTCAATTTGTAAGTCCTGGCTTTTTATGTAAGGTGAATTACCGACAATTTGAGAGATACTTTACTATGGAGCGAGGTTTGTATCGATGGTAAAAGACATCTTGTGGGAAAAATGTTCTGGCTGCAAATAATTTTTCACATATTCTAAATTTGAATTTTTGTAGGCACAACTTTTCAAAATAGAAGCCTCTAATTGCATGCAAGATAAATTTAAGGCTGTGCCAGTCAATTTGTAAGTCCCGGCTATTTATGTGAGGTGAATTACTGACAATTTGAGAGATACTATAGTATGGGGCGAGGTATGTTAGTCTCACTGTGTGCGTTCCTGTTGGAGATCCCAGGGCCCTCACATTTCTTGCGCAGACGTAGGCCACCGTGAGGTTTTAGTCAGTAGGAGTCTGACATAACCTTACTGTTTCCCCCGAGACGGTTAGGTATCCATGCAGGATTTCCTCACGTTAAAAAAAAAAGGTATGTTAGTCTAGGTTCGATGGTAAGAGACATCTTGCGGAAAAAATGTTATGGCTGCAAATAAATTTTCGCCTTCTAATGTTCTAGTTCCAAATAATTTTTCATCTATACTAAATTTGAAATTTTTGCAGGCACAACATTATAGGTAATAAATCGATGGTAAGAGACATCTTGCGGACAGTTTTACGCAAAAATGTTCTAGCTGCAAACAATTTTTCACCTATTCTAAATTTGTAATTTTTGTAGGCAATTGGCATTATTGTCTAAAAATAAGAAATAGAAGACTGTAAGGCTTACGTAAAGATAAATTAGAGGATATGCAAGTCGATTTGTAAGTCCCGGCTATTTATGTGAAGTGAATTACCGACAATTTGAAAGATACTATACTATGGGGCGAGGTAAATAAATCTACGTACGTAATAAATCGATGGAGATAGGAGACGTGCGTACAATTTAGCGATAAATAGTTTTTACTGGAAATATCTATTCTAAATTTGAAATTTATTTTTTTTAATGGAAGATTCTAAAGCTTGTAAGCTTGTTAAGCTAATTCTAAAGCGTAACGAGTTAAACAGGCTGTGAAAGTCGATTTGTTCCCGGCTATTTATTTGAGTTCAATCAACAAGGAGACGCTGTACTATGTGATATGTGTAATGAAATGTAGGGAAGTCTGCGTAAGGGTCGGGGTGATAAATCGATTGAGATAGGTGACAACTTGCGTACAATTTTAAGAAAAGTTTTGTTCCAGATGCTGCCAATGTTCTATCTTAAAAAATACACATTAATGTTACCGCAAAAAGATAGACAAACTTTTGTCTTTTATTATACGCATACTCTGATTTATGTTGCTATTTCTGCCGATAGTTGTAAAAAGCAAGCTGTCTCTGCCTCCAATTGAGGCTACAATTTACTGTTCAGTCATATTAAAGCTTATACTTGAAGACTCTAAAGGCTTGCGTGCGCTTGTATTGTTACTTCTTGATGGAAATGCATTATAAAACACATAGAATTACAGCCTTTTTACAATATTTCCACATTTATTAATAAACTTTTTTCAATTTAAACTGATATATATTAAATCTTGTTTCATGTAATTTGAAGGATACAAGATGTCAAACAAATAAATAAACAAAAACATTGTCCTAACCTAATTTCCACGCAAATACCTGTTTATTTAAGCACTGTAAGCTCGGATAGGCTTCGGACGTCCGCATATCGGCCCGCCGTTTCCGTATACGCCTGTTACTTTATGCAAACTGTATTCCAGTGATATCGATACTATTAAAGGCAAATGCAATTGGTCTATAGTGTCACGTACTATTTCTAACGCATCTACGGATAAATTTGAATATGTAGATTGGATTTCGTATTTACTAGTCATGTAGATTTTGAGCAAGACTCATATAAGTCTGGTGATAACTTTTCATTTATGATAAAAGATTAAAATTATGTTTTACTTCTAGTTAACGAAGGACGGGTACTTCTAACACAGTTCTCTTTAAAACTACAAGAAGTAATTTAGATAAATATTGTATAAGTATTGAAATAAATCATTTTTCATTATCATTGCTGTAGTTACATTCCTTTCCAATCTTTCATAATGTTTACGCACAATCTATCTACATACTTGTACTATAAAGAGGAAAACTTTATTTGTATAAAAGCGCAAAGCTTCGAATATATAGAGCGCAAAACTAGCGTATGGATTTGAATTTTTTCCGATTATGATTGAAAGGTAAATAAGGAATGCTATAAGCTAACATTGCGATACGTCGGTCATTTAGTCTTATATAACATTGTAAGTTCAGATACCCGTATTTATCGGTCGGCGTTATATGGCTGTTACTTTATGCAAACTGTATTCGAGTAATATCGATGCTATTACAGGTAAATTGAATGGATGTATGGACAGTGGGAGTAGTTCAGATATGGAGATAACATTGGAAATGTATTTTGGTATACATACTAAATACTTCTGTAGGATGTAGATTTTTGTGATGGATTTATGTTATCTGATTGTTTGTTAATGTTATTTTTTTGATAGATTAGAAAGATTAGACATTTCTTCAAGAAGAAAGGTACAAAGCACAGTAGAGACAGATAAAACTTTAACACATACACAAGAAACAGAAAGATAAAACACCTAAATAAAGGGAAGCAATATATTTTTATTATTAATGTACTACATTTTTTGAATGGGTAATGGCTCAGCAAATGTCATAGTAACTCGACTGCTGATATTCTGCTATGACAACACTAACGACAACGTTCTAGGATAAATTAGCGATATCTCAATGAAATATTATTTTTAATATTTCAATTTCCAATACACAAAAACCTCAACAATCTTCCGCAGCAAGACCCAACTTATTGTATAAATAATAGGGTCGATCGTGACATTAAACGGGGATACCTACAGTAATGGGTTCCGTAAATAACTGTCCGAATAGCACTTCAAAGGCGCCGCTGGTAACGGTCACGGGCATGGAGGACCCTCGCAAATATCGCCAAAAATATTCCCTTACGAGATCGCTGAAGATATTGATAATTTTCCTGGTACGTAATCACGTTCGTAGTGAAATAGACGGCTTTGTAAGTAGGGTATTCTGATATAACGTGTGTATACGTGAACACAAGTAATTATTAGTTTATTAGTAGTAAACTATACTAATATGACAAGGAGAAAAGTTTTGTTTGTTTGTTTGTTTGTTTGTATTGAATGGGCTCTTAAACTACAGGAACGAGAGAGAGATTTGTACAGAGATTCTTTATACCCTACAATAATGGGTTCCGTAAATAACTGTCCGAATAGCACTTCAAAGGCGCCGCTGGTAACGGTCACGGGCATGGAGGACCCTCGCAAATATTGCCCAAAATATTCCCTTACGAGATCGCTGAAGATATTGATAATTTTCCTGGTACGTAATCACGTTCGAAGTGAAAGAGACGGCTTTGTAAGTAGGGTATTCTGATATAACGTGTATACGTGAACACAAGTCATTATTAGTTTATTAGTAGTAATCTATAGTAATATTATAAAGAGGAAAGATTTCTTTATTTGTTTGTTTGTATTTGAAACTACGGTTCTGATTTAGATGAAATTTTGAACAGAGATTCTTTGAAACCCCAGGAAGGACAAAGGGTAGTTTTTATACCGAAATCATATGAATTCTAAAATATTCCCTGGAATGACGAGATCACTGAAGATATTGTCATTTAAGATCGAATAGATTGCTTTGTATCTCTTGTTTAAAACTAGTTTTTTCTTTTTAAACCATTTTCAATAATCTATACAATTACTTTACAGGTCTACTTGCCTTTTTGTTTGTAGGATTTAAAGAAATTCATAAATTTAGTTAAAAAAATATAAATTAAAAAACGGAATGCAACGAATCATGGTGTCGTAATTATCATATAATATCGTTGATGTATGCTTGTATCCTTATAGCTTTATAGCAATAAAATGCCATTTAATAATGATAGCGCTTAAGATATATGAAGCCGCAAACATATTGGCGTAAATATTCTAAGGATTTACGGGCTACCTGTCTATGATAATTTAGATGGTATGGAACCTCTTTGGGGTGACCATGTTTATTAGTTTAGCAATAATATGTCATTCATAAAGCATAATTTAAATAATGGTATATATTAAAAATGTCAAAATACTTAAAAATAAGAGGATGCACAAAGTTTTACCAGTGACATACGTCGCGAGTGTTATCCGAGCTTATTGTTTTTTTCATAATAGAAATAAAAGAAAAGTGAACGCTATAGGCATGTACTTTTTTATCAGATCGGTATTAAGTTGACAAGCCGGGACAGGTGAATGTAAATATAAGCTCCCAAAATCGATATTATTATTGGACATACCTCTTGATCCTATTCATAAAACAGATTATAAATACGGCGAAGGTTTCCTTTTGTAAGATATAAATAATGGACAACTTATTCAGATCCTTAGAATAAATAAAATTGATCAACAAATATTTCAATGTTTACTACATATAGAATACTAGCTGCGCCTCAGGGCTTCGCTCCCGTGGGAATATCGGGATGATATATAGCCTATAGCCTTCCTCGATAAACGGGCTATCCCACACTAAAACAATTTTTCAAATCGGACCAGTAGTTCCTGAGATTAGCGCGTTCAAACAAACTCTTCAGCTTTCTAATATTAGTATAGATTTAGGAAAATCTTAAAGTCCATGTGTAAATATATTGAAAGCTTTACTATCAATCCATTAATTATATTCGCTGCGTCAAAGCTTTTCCTTGGCTAAAAGCTGCATAGAAACTGGCGCCTTTCAAGCGCTTCCAACGTACACGTAAGCAAGTATATCATGCTACGTATCTTTTGTACAAACTTCTATTCGCGCTAAGCCGGCGGGTCTCGAGTATAAGCCGTGAGGTATAAACCTGCATCTTAGCGGGCCTTTCAAAGCGTTGCACTTCGAAAATCACCGTCAAAACCGCTATTTTTATTACGAAAGCTCCTTTTGCGCTCAGTGCACGTTGAGTACTAGGTTTTAAGGCTTGCGTTTGTGATACGACATTGGTTAAGAGACATACTTTAAAATCGTTGCATATTTTTATTAATCCTTTTTGATGATTCTCGTAAATAAACGGCAGTTTTCAATAATACATTAAAGATTATGGATAGATTCTTATGTCAGATTATATGACGTTAGATAGATAAAAGTCATAGAAAAGGCTATCCGTCGATAGGATTTTGAAATCAAAGTGTGTAAAAATAGATAAATTTGTCTGACTTTAGTAAGCAAATCAAGGGATTCATAGAGTATTGAAATGGACGTAAGACATTCAAATACATAAGCTAGGATAAAAAAATCATAAATATTTAATGTTACCTTATATATAAAGTATTTGGGATATAGACTTTGGTTGAGACATTCTATAAACTAAATGCAGTCGTTAGAAATTAAATATCTTATTTGGTTATGAAGTAGCCTGACGCGTTACATTAGGAGTCTTTAGCTTAATGAATACAGTATCTTATCACCTAATCCAGTCAATAATTTATCCGTATACGAAATTACATCAAAATCCATTTAGTAGTTGCGTTGGATTGACACACAAACGTACGGAAAAACAGATTATAACCTACGTACTAACGTCCTTCAACTGTTATTAAAAAGTTTTATTAGCTCGTTAAATACAAATAAAACAGGAGTATTTTTTGCTATTTCAACCAGTCATTTATTATTTGCTTAATAATCCTCTTCTGTATAATAATTTTATTATGGAAAACATACGATTATCGTTTCGCCATGCTAATCTACGGGAAAGCAAATTACAAAAATATGCAAACATCAGTCGAGGATGTAATAAAACATAGGCAAAAATTTCCTATATTCCTTCCTTTAATAAAACCAGTATCAGACCACCTGTCCGTGCCAGGTATCGAACCCTCGGGATATATGAAGGAGACTCTATACGAGCGAACACCATAAACGTATTTTGTATTGGAAATGCCGATGTCGCAGAACTTCCCGATTTCATAAAATCTGGTTACAATCATGAAAAACATACGAATGTTTTGTAATTCCGTTTTTCGGATAAACATGTCTTGCAATTTCTTACAAGATCATCTATATGTATAAAACAAAGACGGGTTTGTTACAACAATTATAACTCGATATCTGCTGGATCAATTCCGCAAAAATTCGTAAGGAGATAGCTTAGGACCAGGAGAATGACATAGGATACTTTTAATACCGATAATCCTACGGGAACGGGCTTTATACGGGGGTGAAACTGCGGGGCACAGCTAGTAATTAATAATAATAATAATGCTCGGATAGACCGCAGGTTCCTCACTCAGGCGTCCTAGGCTGCCACCGTTTGGCCGCTCAACCCAGATATTAGTATCTCGCGCCATAATAATAATATTTTTTTATGTAACAGCGGGCAATAAATTGTTTGTTGTCTCCATTTAAATATAAGTAATACAATATGGCGCAGGTTCCCAATATAGTGTACTTACACTGTTTTTCAGGAACCTGTGTCTCAGAAACAGTTACACATTACTTAAATATCATGCATTAATGTTCGAAGCTAAGTCCAAGGCATGATTGTGCAGACACGAACTTTTACATCTAGATCGTAATCTTAGTATTACATTTTTGTACTATAATCTTTCTGATTTAGTTATTGTAAAATGTTTGGGTGCGTTTATCATGTTTTGTTTTACTAGATATGAAAAATCTATCGATATATCTATAACCCAATACGGGCCAGGGTAAGGACGAGATGAAAATAAAAAAGGTATTCAATAAATAAATGTCTTCAACATAACGGTAAACCAATCAATGAATCGACATTTCTTCAGGGCAAAGGGCTACACAGCCTCCGTATAAATACAGATTTAAATTTAGACCTCAAAGTCTGTCCTCCCGCGGTACACGGAAAGGGCGGGCCGGTTGGAATCATACCCTGACCCATGACAATACTGGTATTGTCGCGTGAGCACGTTCGTCTCCAATAAGACGTTCGACGAGTATGACGTTTTAAGATTGAGTTTTAAAGCGGTTTCGAGGCACCGTGTCTGGTCTTTACGTTTGTATACTGCTATTATTATGGTGGTCTTACATACGACTACGTAGAACAAGAATTACACTTAAATCCTAATGTTTTAAGGGCAAATTGTAAAATATGATGTAATAAAAAATAATGTATATGTTCTTAGTGTGACTACAGGTGATTGAATAGGGTTTATTGATGACTAGCTGTTCTTCGCCGTTTATCCGCGTATATATCCCGTTCCCGTAGGATTTTCGGGATTAAAACTATCATATCTCATTCCTGTTTGTGTTTCTAAGGATCTTTGTACAAATTTTCAGCCAAATCGGTCAAACGAACAAACAAATCTTTCCTCTTTACAATATTAGTATAGAAAATATGTATTTGTAAATTAATATCAAAGAATTCACTTTGTTTTGGTAATGACCCGTCTAAGTAAATAATTAAAATCCTCGAATGTTGCCAATATTACTGCATTACAATTTTTATTAGAGTAACTTTATAATAACGTATATTTATTTAAAAAGCAACTCTTTTACACCGATCTTATCTCTTTAACCAATAGAAATACGTCATACTTGCATACGAACTCAACGTTAAAACTTACATTTTTACTATCATTCATTACTCAGAATTTAGCGCAGTGGCACTTCGAGAGCGGACGATTTGCTGACAGAAAGTTACATAACGGTCGTTATTCAACGTTTAGATTCACTAAGAATTGCTTCGAGTGCGACTTCGAACCAATTGATTTTTAATGCGAAATTCAGCAGAGGGGTCAACTGCTTAGGGAAGTTATAATAAAAATCATTTCATTTATTTATTTTTTATTATGCAACAGCGGGCAAGCGGAGCATGCGGTTCAAAAAAAAAGTTTTCTTCTGCATATCACCACAGAACGTGTAACACGTTTTGTGCAAAATAATTGACTATTAAGGATTTACTTTTTATTTATAAGATTTGTTAATTGTTTATTTAAGTTTAGTTAGTTATTTAACTTCTGTAAAAAAACACGTCACTTCACCTTTTCACAATAATTATGCAAGCAATAAAATATAAAGAAAAAACATATGTTTTATAAGACCTCATGTTTATAATTAAACCGATACTGAATAAATCAACATATTTATATATATCTCGTTAAAGCGTTCAATTATCATGAACAGAATTAATTACCACTGCAATTTATAGATTTCGCTGCGCCATTAGTGGATTAGAAAGGGATTTTGTACATCGATACCGTCGCGGTCGGCTTATAGCTGGTTGAGTACATAATACGGAGGGATAATGGTGGGAATTCATATAGTCCCTGGTGAGTATAATAATATACACATGTACTACTATATTTCGCTGTAAATTTATACTGCTACTAGCTGCGCTCCAGGGCTTCGCTCCCGTGGGAATATCGGGATGATATATAGCCTATAGCCTTCCTCGATAAATGGGCTATCTAACACTAAAAATTTTTTCGAATCGGACCAGTAGTTCCTGAGATTAGCGCGTTCAAACAAACAAACAAACAAACTCTTCAGCTTTATAATATTATTATAGATAGGTTTTACTAGCCGCGTGTCGAGGTATCTTCCGCGTAACTGCTGATTCTGTGGTAATTCTAGGATAAAAATTGGCCTATATTCTGGATTCTTACCTACGTATACTAAGTTTCATCCAAATCCCTTCAAATGTCTTTATGTAAAAGAGTGAGAAACATACATCCATCCACACCCCAAAATATTCATTTGCTATATACATATACGGTTTTTAATATTACAATGGTTTCAATGAATTGACGTTTTTATGTTCTTCCCTTTGTCTTATTTGGGGTGTTAAAGCGATAAATCGACTATAGAAATACATACAACCACATACACAGATTACAAAACAAAACAATTTAGAATGTATTTCTAGTTATAAACAAAACATATTCCCCACTTCATATTCCATACAGTTATATAACATATTCACAAAAGGCAAAGTTAACTAACTGAAATTCCGCCTAGATGAAACCACAACCAACATATTATAACGAAACCGCAATATAAATAAACATGGACGAGAATTGTAGCGGGAGACTTGGACGCGGGACGAATTGTAAAACACGAAATACGCCGCGTTCCTCGAGTTTGCATTTTGCTGAATTATACCAATTAACTGAATAATAGGATTTTAGCTCATTTTCAAACCAAAAAAAAAAATTAGAATACAATGTCGATTAATAAAAAAAAGAAACAGGGTAATATAGCATGAATGGAAATCCCACCCAATTTCCCGTAAATTGGCGATAATTCAACGCAAAATGATCGAAAAGTACCAAGGCCGGTATCTGAAAATAGGAACAAGTACAAGGCTAACATAGACAAAACGTACCTATCCCACGTCATACTCCATACAATTACAAATTCACAAAAGGCATTAACTAACTGAAACGCCGCCTAGATGAAACCACAACATATTACAACAAAACCGCAATACAAATAAACATGAAACATACGTGAATTGTATGGCCACTTGGACGCGGGACGAATTGTAAAACACGAAACACGCCGCCTACTCGTCCTCGAGTTCGCGTTTCGCTGTGTTATTACAATTAACGCGCTGAATGTTTAATTCGCTTCTAATTGCTTTTTGCGTTTGACATAAACAGATCTATTTTTGTGCTATATCTTTTATAAGTTTACTTACTTTTAACCGCGGCTTTGTTCCGTGAAATATTCACGTAAATCGCACGAGACTCGATCGGTTTTTCGGAAAGCTTATGACGTTTCTGTGCTATATTAATTCAAAATTTTAAGAAGATGAGTTTAGTAACCAACAAACAAACCTACTTATCTATAAAGTGACGTGCTCCTCCGTTTCACCCGTGTATTTCTAGGATTAGTTAAAAAGACTGCAAATTTTCAAGTATCGTAACGGATTAAGTTTTAATCTTAGCATAACAAGAAATACCAAAAAGTATAAATAAAACAAACTTGAAAAGTGATCATTACCCAAAAACTCAATATGATATTTGTCAGACAAGAACTATAGTATACAGAAATAATAACATTTTAATGGTTTTGGCAAGCGCATCGCAATTTCGGCACATCAGTGATCATTTATTTTCCAATTTTTCGCGTTTATGCATAACGTCTGACTCGTTTAGTTGACTTGAATGGCTTCAGGTGCATTTTATAGCATATAAAATTATACAACGCAAACGTAAGACACTAAGAAATTTAAATCGAAGAAGACGATTGAGAAATAGCAAAAGCACTACCTAACCAAATTACCAATATCTGAGTAATTTACAGATGTGCAACTGCAAAATTCTAAGCAAAATAATACAACAAGACCCTAAACGTTAAAGAGACAACCGTTATTTCAAACAAATAAATACTTATGTGAGCATTGTAAAAATCCTAATGGTACTTATTTGTGGCGAGGCCATCGGACGGCGTCTCCTCTTAAACCTCTAATCCTTGAGAAAATACTAAAACATTTTAGTCCCAGTGATACAGCTGATGTAAGTAAACGCAAAGCAAATAAAATAAAATCGGTATCGCATTCGTTGAAGAATCGAATGGGTTTAAAGTCTGAGCTTTTAAGACTTATATTAATACATTTTCGAGAAAAAGGGATCGCAAAGAAAGGACAAAGTTAATAGCTTTTCCTGGAGAAAAGAGATGTTAGTTCACAGTCGTTGGATTTAACTTAATGTGTCTCCGTGACAGTAAGGAATGGAGCGAATGATATATTTTAAAGAAATCCACGAGAGCCGAATCTTTTCTTTGAGCTCGGTCAGGTTTTAGTGACTTTTTATTTCGCGTCCAAATTGACGGAGCGAGAGTAAACAATACTTGAAACTTCAAGGGCCAATTAGGAGGCTAAATTTGTTTTGTTGTGCCAACAATTAAATATCAAAGAACGCTGAACAAGTAGTTTATTTGATTCAAGATAATTTTATATAGCTTATTATCAATTTACTTCTAAAACGTTGTGAAGGATCTCTTCAAATTGGTGGTGTATTTACATTGAAAATTTTACAGTCCAATAACTATAAAGTAATTGGCTAAAGTATCGGAATCCTAATCGATAAAAAGGTCCCATTTTCGTTGAAAGAGCATTATAGTCACCAACGCAATAAAGCAAATAGCTACTCGATACCACGAATGACCGCGTGGAAATTGGCCAAGTTAGGATTGCGCACGTAACCCCCAGTTCAGGCTTCGGTTGAAATATTTACCTGTAAGAGGTATGACTTATGTCGGATTTATGTTATTGAAAAACTTTTCATGAAAATATTGAGCCGGGGTTACCATATTTTAAATCTCAGTTACTTACCGTATGTCGGTTGTGTCTATGTCTAAAAGTAATCTTAATACTTCACTAGAAATAATAAAAAATATATTATACCAATTGCGCTTCTCGAATTGTTTCCATATATCCACTTAGAATACGTTAATTGTTCCCTTTTTAACAAAAACCGTTAGTATGTGAAACCACAGCAGCCATCTGGGATGCTAAATTTGTTCTGTAAATGTTCAGAATTTCTTTTTAGTTTCTTTTAAATGGCTTCGTATTTTAAATGTTTTATTTAAAAACAAATACGACCCAAATGTGAAGTTATAGATCTGTTTATTGAAAGAAAAGACTGCATAGCAAAACAATATGAATTACATAATATCTACACCAATATTAAAATTGTAAAATTTTGTTTGTGTGTTTGTAATGAATAGGCTTAAAAACTACTGGACCGATTTAAAAAATCTTTCTCCATTCGAAAGCTTAGCTTCTACTTTATCCACGAGGAACAAAGGCTATATTTTATAAGCTATATATGTAACATTATGCTACGGCAAGCAAAGCAAAGCCGCGCGAATCAGCTAGTGTACTATAAATAGAGTAGGTACATACATCCTTTACATATGTCTACAGTGATGGAATAGATGAGGGTTTTATTCATGCGACACAAGGGTGTGATTTCAAAATCAACGTTTCCCATTCAACCGCAACTTCAATCAACAATACAACTAGATAACGTGTCACATACAAAATCAAAGCTAAATTCCGACTAAGTGGCTGTATACAAGACAGCTACATTAGATTCCTAGTAAACGGAGAGAAATGTTATAAAACCGTTGTAAGTTTTACCTATTTACAACCGTGACAACTACTAATAAACTGCAAAATCGTAAATTTTTTATCGTACACTTATGGCATTTTTACAACTGAACTAAACCAAAATAAGTGCTCATTTTAATGTATGTATAATAAGTTGTGTTTGGGACACTCAAATGACATGGACATGGTTAAATGATTTTCTAATCTATTCTATTTATGATGGGAATCTTTATTTGCCGAGATGGATTTTTGCGCTGACAAGATATCTAGTTATATTGTGGATCGCAGAGCCGCAACAATGGGTACAGGTGGTAAGAGATAGTACGATTGAAAGATTCAGCAATACAAATATCGGAGTAAGTATAGTCATCTACGCTATACACTTGTTGTAAATCTATTTTGTTAAACCACGATCGTTAGATTGTTTTATGTTTCTTTACGTATTTTCATATCAGTTTATATCACTACATAGTAAAAAACAAATTCGCTCCCTATGTCCTTTTGTATGCTTAAATATTTAAAACCACACAAGGGATTTCCGGTGTTTTTAAGTAGATAGAGTAATCAAGAGAAATGTTTATATGTAGGATATCATCCATTAAATAATGGAGAAATACTGTTATTTTTGAGATTTCTAATGCGCTGTGGTTAATTGTCAATTTTTTTCCGCTTACATTGCAAACGCAGGCTGAACCCTACGAGATTTATCAAAATAATGTACAATGTTTTTTATACAACGTTCACAGTTTATCTGTAGTGTATTTAGTATCAGCATTGCACCCGCGCGAAACCGGGGCGGGTCGCTAGTACAGAATAAACCAAAGTCGCTTTTCGCGTATGTAATAATTCCTTTAGGTATCATGAACGTGACCATTTTTTCAGTGTCGAAGCGGGACGCCTTAATTTTGCTGAGGTGTAAAAGTCAGCGGGGGCAGAGTTCCTGTTGCAAGTTGCTCAGGCTTGCTGTTGTTCAGGTTTTGGGTACAAAGTATCAGCGGGGGGGTGAGTTCCAATTCAGGTTTGGAGTACAAAGTGAAACTCCGTTCTGTAAGTAGGTATTTATTTATTGGCAACCATACAACATTACAAACAACAATCAACTTATAAACAATGCACATTCTCTAAATACGAAATTGGACGCCAATTAAGGTTACTAAAAAAAGTCTTTCAAATATTGTGGGTAAAAAGAAAAGAAGGTGCTAAATAAATTATATTGTAATGTAGTCATTTATTTCATTTTCATATTAGAATTTACATGATACAATTTGCTAAATTTCGCACAAAGAATGCAGCGTTTCTAGGAAGGGTACAATAGTTTAGGAAGCTCATAGGATGTTTCGATCCGGATCCCGGCGGTCGAATTATTACACTTTCAGGAATTACATTTCTATTTGCACGATCTCCAAATGGGTTTTGAAATAAATATGAAAACTGTCACAGAGTAGAGTACATATACGTAATATCACAATTAAAAAAAAGTGTTGAAATTTTGTCATTTTACGGAAAATATCGAAGCCGAAGCGGGTAAACGGCATATCTTTAAAATAACGAAGTCTCTGTTACGTAAAACACTCACCAGCACTTCCCTCTAATTAACCACTTTAATATTAAAGTTAGTTGACACACTATCATCTAATCAACATCAGATAAGCGCCGTTACTTATCTACATGCAAATGCAATTTCTAGATACGGCGCATCACAAAAAAGAAACCTAATAGTATTATTTATAGCGAAGCGAACGACTGTTTATATCAGAACGATAGATAGCATAGAATCGGTGTAATAAATATAATGCGATTTATGTCAAAGTATTAATCGAATCGGTAATCGCATCTGGAGTCACGAAGAGTATTGTTGTTGAGTACGATTCTCACCCGGCCGGCTCGCGTGCTCGCTCTACGACTAATATAAAATATATTTCAACGTATTATCTTGATGGCGGAATAATCAAACCTAGAGAATATATTTACAACGGTACGCAAGCATATAGTATGTATGGAATTTTCTTAGTTCGCGTTTGAATTGCACACAGCGAATAACTGGTTTCTTGACATATTTGAAGTTTCAGTCTTAACTTCTGAGAGAAAGTATTGTTTTCTAGATATGAGGGCAAAGGCGAGTTACCTGATGGCGTCCTATAACGAACGTTCCGAAACCAGAAGAATCTTAACTATGTTTCCAGCTTATAAGAAAGTCACACAAACACACGATTCTTGGCACCAATATCAGTCTGTTATAAGACACCATTACATCAGGAAGTTGGTACCTCAAACGTATTTTGCAAATTTTCGTGGAAATAATAATTCAATAAATTGTTATGATTCTAGGGAAACTCTGAAGTTCAAAACTAATTTACATTCCTGTTGTTCGATAATCAATTTTATCCATATACCTTAATGCCCCTATTATGTGAACATTCAAATTTCCACGGTGTACATTAAACAAATTATTCGTTTATTTAAATGACTTAAGTATTAGTTCGCGTTGATAAAAAATACATTAGTAGATACGTATCGCCGTAAACGTAGATATCATGTAAATAGAATATGCAATTATAACGAATGAAGGCATCACCACTGTTGTGACAACCCCTTTTTTTATTTGACAAACTTTAGTACGTAAGCCTTGAATCGTGGAATCACATTGTAATGAAGGAATAACAAATGCCAAATGCCATGAATAGATAATTATACGAGCAAAAAAAGTGAAGTTGGTTTTATGTAAATACGTTTGTAGCCTAACCATAGCATTATAAAAAATAAAAAAATTAGGAATTATACAAAATCTCCTTAGCTTATATCATGCACGCAAAATATGATAATATTAAGCACTTAATGCTAGATGATTACTAGCGATTAGTATCATTTAGGCAATTAATACTTGCTGGTTGTAAACTTAAGCTAACAGGTTTGCGCTTTGGCAACAACATTCTTACACTGTTTAAAGAAAATTATCATTAAAGCAAAAATCTTCGTACGGTAAACATTATTTTCATTCTTCTTTATTAAAATACTTCCTGCGAAATTGCTATAAAATCCTACATATACAGACTTTCTTAGTCATTTCTGTTCGCCTTGTCCAGGCAATTCTTATTAAACCCGTGACTCATAAATGTTTCATAGATGTTTAGTCTGGGTCGAAATAAATGTTTGTAGCTACATTCGTATATTGTTTTAAGGCACTTTTCGAATACCTACTGTTGTGAACATTGACAAAATAAAATTATTATGTGATATAGCATTTTCATTAGCCATACTAATAAAAAGAACTAGCAGTATTGAAAAGTAAAAAACCGCACTGAAAGCAAAACAAATACCGTGTTCTGCGATCATCAATAACCAATTTATTGCTGCCAATAACCTGTTATTTTTAACAAGATTTCTGTGCGGCGTTCAGATTACATGTCAAAACGGGGCATCCCTTTAATCTAACATCATATCGTACTCAATTACAAGTTGTAGCGACACGTCCTCCTACAAGGCACCGCGCTCGGCCCGCACGTACATACTGACCAGATAACCGTCCGGTGCCCGCAAACAATTCATTCCACTTCCAATCCAAGTGTACAGCTGGGCCCGCGGTCGGCCCCCGAGTGCAAACTGACCGATGCAAATACGGGCCGGAACTTTGAACGCCTCAACTTTCAATGTTTTGCTAAGCTTTTAATTTAAAACAAAGTCGGCTAGTTAAAAATTTTAATAAGTTTGCCGACTCTGCTTCGTTTGGTTCACTGTTTTACTTCGATTTGCTGCAGGCTATACCGGTTTACTCTTTATTAAGAACTTTGTATATGTGCAGGTGCAGCATGAATATATAAAGGTATTAATAAATAAAATATTATTCGCAAAAACTTTGAAATTATTTTAACGTAACATGTAATTAATACACAAATATTATCAAAGATTGTTTTAATTTGAATTCAAAATAAAGAGTAATCAAAATATTAATTACGAACAAAATAAATAAGACCAAGGATGATGTCGCAGAACTTGAGAGTCGGAAATCGATGAAGGAAATTTCCGCATACTTACGTATACTACACCGAATCTCAAAGGACTCAGTTAACGTCTTACTTCTTACAAGGAGATTGAATAGAAAACAAGGTACTCGAACGAGGGGTCAGGGGGGTTCGCTCGTTTTATATGCTAATCTGCCTCGTTCTTATGAATATGAAAATTTTCTATTAGATCGCGTCATCGTCAGCGGGCTCTTGTTCCACGCTCAACGATAACTCCTCAGTTTCTCGACTCAGCACTTTATAGCATATTTATTAAATAACGCTGATACGTGCTTCGCGATGCAAATTTATCGAGTCCAAAAAATAAAAAGTGGAGCAATCAATACCGTGTAATGTAACCAAATGTATTCTTATTGTGTATTGATGCAAAATGTTGTCTTTCACGAGAACGAGCATGCACAATTTACTGGATAATCGAAGACCTTTCAAAAATTATTTCCTCTTTAAGTTCATTTCTACAGGCTCGTGAAATATGAGTACAAAGGAAAAACGCTGTGACATATCGAAAAAACGTATTACCCAAGTTATCGGTCAAATGCAGAATCGCCTACTTTTAAGTCAGTTGCGAAGACTCGACGTCTCGAGGGTCACATTATGTAAAAACGCTATTTTCCCAGGAGCTTTCGCGAACTTTGTAAGAGGGAAAAATTGTGCATTCAGACACGTAATTTCTCAATATTTTGCCAAGTTCGGTTACAATATACGGTGAATGTAGTGAAAATATTTTAAAGATAACTGTATGCCATCATTTCTTATTCATACCGTGCGCTCTAGCGATTTAGATACCGCGTCGTTCTAAACCAAATTTTGTCACATTTAACTATTACGTGCCGGGACTAAACGTGCTATTTAAAATGATCAAAGTACATAGAAACACAGTACATAGTACATACACGTGGTAGTTGATAAATAATTGCATTTGCGTAACGACCGCGACAATTAGTTATCTGCAATTTACGACGTTTATTTTACAAATTAAAGTGCTAATCAATTAACTGATAAAATTGAAAAAAAAACTTCATTATTGCCATTATTAAAAGACTACGAATAGCTGATATGATATTTGGTAATTTTAATTATTATTTTTACATGTAACTTAAAAATATTTTCTTCGTGCTTTAGGTTAGGTATTTGTACAACCCTGATTTTAGATATGCCTTCAACAATAATATCCTACAATACGGTCTATGTTAAATTCGATATTACCACATATGAATAAACAAGTTTAGGCGATCCCTTAGGTACCGCAAATATTTTATATAATCCAAAGCGTCTCAGTTAGCTAAGCAATAAACTATTGTCACGAAGCTAACCGATATAAATGCCTCGAGGCTCGTACGTGCTGCACACTTCGTCACAGACCTCCCCGGGGCTTGGCGACAATGTTATAAGGCGCGAACGCCTCTGAGGACTTGCTAATAATTCCTAATATCCGTACTTTAGAAGTACAACTTTATCGTAACTTTCATAGGTACATAGTTGACGCTTCATGACTTTGCGCGATAACTTTTCCATGCATCGAAGTTCGAGTTTTTGACATATTTGTCTGTTTATATTTCTCGATAGATATGCCTCGAGGCACGTTTGTATGCATACTTTGTCACCACCTCCCTAGGGCTTGGCGACAAAAGTTACAAGGCGAGAATACCTTTGAGGGTTTGCTTATTATTCCTGGACAAAGTACCAAGTTTTACGTGGAACTTGGGATGGTTAAGTAATAAGTTTAAGAGCGACCAGGACGACGCGACCAACTTCTACACGCACGTGGTCTCTAAATTTTCTGTTTCACCTGTGGGAGAGGGACCGTATTGCGAGACAGAGCCGGCCTATCGCTGTAGGTGTGGCTCTGTGTCATTCATTTCTTGAGTTACAATATATACATATTTAAATACGTACAACAACTAAACGCTGCGCAGCAAAACTTGTTATTAGTAAAAAGTATTTTGTCTCAATGCTGTTTCGTAACTTTTACATCAAAGCGTGTGGTGAGTTCGTGCGCAGAAAAGGAGTTTGAACTCACATATTTTATAAGAAATTTACTAAAAAAATTAATGTATACTTGTTAGATAATGATAATGGACGCTCTAAATTAAAATTAAATATATATTTTTTTTTAATTTGATATACAATGTTTATAAAATTATTTTATTATGAACTGATATTACAAATGCATGTATTTTTCAATTGAGACTTCATTTATCAGACTATCTAAATATTACTTAAATTCTTATACATGAAATACGTATAAAAGGAGTAAATAAGTACTAAAAAAAACAATTTTAGTTTATTGTGTACCAAGTTCCATCTAAATGA
>LQNK01000078.1:198063-261565 GCA_001586405.1 Phoebis sennae | reverse complement strand
CGATCCCGTCCGACGGGCGACGGAAAGCGAGCGAGATGCAGCTAGAATCCATCGAAAAATTGGACGCTAGAAATTTGATAAACATGTTCCAAGCCTCACCTAATATTGGTATTTTTTTATATTAGTTATAAAAAGAAAGTTAGTTATTAAAAATATTGAATAAACTGAACAGGTACAATTGATTTCAGTTTTAAATTTGATAAATTATTAATTAAATTATGAACGCCCAAAGTGCAGCTAAAATTTGTGTAAAATTCTCATGTTTGGAGGCTAATACTGAAGCGGTTTCTAATAATCATGAATTTCTTTTTTCAATCGTCTCTACCTTTAGACTTGTAAATTATAATTCGTGAAAAATATTCAATAAAACTTATATACCATAACCAAGATCAGCTACGTGCGTTTGTATGGGAATATTACCGGAGTGGTGCCTCTTAACGAGTCATATTGACGCGAAATCTCTCGTAATTATGCAACGTAGTAGATCTTATTGTACTATTTTATTTTAATTTTCTGCAGACTACCATGACTGTTCTTTATTTTCCTCAAGAATTATTAACATATTGGAATGGTAAGTACTTCCTCAATTACTAACTTAGAGTAAATTATGAGAAACCGAGCGTAACGCAATTCATTTTTGAGGAAATTTACTAACTAAATCCGCATTCCTAGTACTAGATATTAACATAACAGTCTAATAAGAAGATCTAGATAACGAATGGACTATCGTTAAATTTACGATGTCTAGCGAATGAAAAGGCATAGAAAGCTCAGTATAAGGACGTGCTAGCGTGCATAATGTAGTCGGCTGGTGCTCAGGGAAGAATTTAATATACCGTCTGAGTGAGCACTCGGGCACTGAGTGAATAGTTTCGCTCAAAGCGCACCAGACATGTCACTATCGTGTGACATCGCATGATTAGGTGCCGGGGAGATTGTATGACGTTCCTAAGCTACGTTACGCTCATTTATTTTGGTAAATATTCACAGACATTTACACAATATCGTCTTGTTCCAAATTATGAACAACTTTTTAATATGTAACATATAAATTATTACTTTAATGAAAAATATTTTTAATATTTATTTAAAGGTAGCTTCTGCTAGATTAGGGTCTTGTAGATCAACTAAACGTATCATATCAGTTAATCTAGCTAATAGCATATATGTATACGAAATTTCATCAAAATTCATTCTGTAAATGCCGTGTGATTTACACATCGTCTAAACATTCAAACTTTAACATTTGTAATAATAGTATGATAAGAATACAGCACTAATAACGTATTTTAAAGCAATTTCCTTCAATAAATAATGAAATATTCTATCAAGTCCTAACCATTCCAGAAATACATGTCCCAGATAGGTTACATAATAATTATTTCGTAATCGTTGAGATTGAACCAATACTACCGTGTGTTAAAGACAGTTACTATCCGTTGCAACAATCGAGTGGTATATATTTTGGTAGCATTAATGAAGCAATGATCGAAACGTAAAAATGCGGACACGACGCAGATGTTTGTCGTAAATGATTATTTCGAAATCGTATTCGTCAATTCGTCGCTATTTTAATTTTACAGAAATGACTAACATTTATTTTGGAATGGGAATTATTGCATTCAAGTATTCGTATAATGTCTCTTGACTGGTACAATATGGTACATACCTAGAAATAATACAAAAAAATGTCAACATGAAACCTAAACAGTTAACTATACGCAGTTTTACAATTACAGTTTAAGAAAGGTCAGTAACAAATGAACAAATCAACTCAAAATGACTGATATTTATGTAAAATTGTTTGTAGATGCAGTTGCAACACATTTGGTATGAGAGCTCGAGCGCAATCAATCATCGTTGAAAAATGCTAACGAGTAAAGGGTCTGTAGTATCGCATTTTCGCGAGGTCCCCACGAATTCTACGTAGTGAGATCGTCGAATAAGGTAACAAATGCAAATTAAGCAAACCTCATACGATCGTGTCTCGGCCCGCCCTTAATTGGTCTAGTCTAGTTAAAGGGCCATCGAAACGTCTCGAGTCGGTGGCAGCAATTAGCACGCGGTGTCGACTCGACGCCCTGCATACAGAGTTTGCTCCACATTGCTGAACGAATACTGGACCGTTGTTATCATTCTTCCTCTTAGAAACCCTATTGAAATTGGCTTTTTTAAAATGTTTTGCAGAATCAAATCAAAGTTTATTTGAATAAACTTTGTAATTTCTAAAACTACCTTCAATTCGCAAAGTTTCTTCTAGCGATGATTTGCACGAGTCGATAGTTTATCTCGTTATGCAAATTTATGATCAAAATGGAAGATGTTTAAAAGGTATAGTCTATTTCAGGGGCCATCGAAACGTTTTGAGTCAGTAGTAGCAATTAGCAGCATTAACACTACGTCTTGCGTACAGAGTCTGTTCCTCATTGCTGAACCAATACACTGGACCAGTTTTCACTTTTTCTATGAAATATCCTATAGAATTTTGTCTTTGATATCATTTTTGTAGTAAAAACTTAAATGAATACAATTTTTATCATTATTGAAATTAAATTTGTATTTTTTTAAATCTACCTCCAGTTAACTTGTTTTTCGCTACTGGTCAAAAACTCGAAAATGTATCTCGTACTACGAATGTAATGATCAAAATGAAAGACCATCAATAGGTGTAGTCGAGTTAAAGGGCTATCAAGGCTATAGAACAATTAGCACGTGGTGTCCACACGAGGCCTTGCTTACAGACACTGCTCTATATTCCTGAGCGAATATACTGGACCATTGTTACCATCCTATTGAATTTTGTTTAAAACTTGACTTTGATAACTTCTGTTACATGACTTGAACAGTATTTGTCTATGTTAAACTAGCCATTTGCTAAACATTATTCAAATATATACCGTTTTTTGCATTATTTTAAATCCACTAGTTCGGAAAGTTGGTGCCGAGATGAACTGGCAAGAAACTCGATAGTTAATCTTGTTATGCGAATGTTAAAATGAATGATCGAAGTTGAAACTAATAAATCTTTTAAATTCTATATACGTATAGATATATGTACTAGTTGTGTACTTAAAAGTTATACAGTGTATGATAAAGATTACGAATGATATCTTGGTATTTACTCAACACACTATAAATATTTCAAAACTTTACATTTATGCGGAGTTTCAAAAGCGAATTCACATGAATTTGCGCAGGACATAATCTAGTTAAATGGTATAGTGGGTAAATACAACTGCATTAGGGGGCTACCAATCTCTGGTTATTATCAGGCACGCTGCCAAAACTACCACAAGCCACTTAAGCTTAATGCAACAACAAAACACAATTTAAATCAGACTTGAAAAACATTTGAATTCGAATTATTACTATAGAGTATACTCTTTTTATCACAAACTAGCGACTACACAAAACCTCCCCGGCTTCGCACGTTATGTTAAGCATGTAATATACATATGAAGCTTCCTTAAATCACTCTATCTGTAAAAAGTGCATCAAAATGTGGTAAGTACTTTCAAAATCTAAGTATAAATACGGACAGGCGGGAAGCGACTTTGTTTTATATACTACACAGTGATATGAACAAAAATTGATCGCTTTGTTGCATTCGATACGCCGTAAACTACAAGACCGATTTGAAAAATTCTTACGATTAGAAACCTACATTATCCCAGGTGAATATATAAGCATATGTGAACACGTGTGAAGCCGCATAGCGGTGGTAGTATGAGATAAAATAATATCTATACTGTTACATCATCGCAGAATCTTAAACGTAAAGCTAGAAACAGGTTTGTTAATTTTGTCCTTAATTGACGTTGGTTTGAGAACTAAGAATTTTCGAATCATTCAAGTACACGAGAGGGAAGTTTGATTGCATTTAATACTTCCATTGCTTGTAGTCAATGTATAAATGTTAAGAATAGAAGGTTAATGAACTATTATGGTATGCAAATGGTATTGATACTGATGAATGTGAATGACAAACTGCGTCACTAACAATTGAATTATATTTCCCACGATATGTATGACATTCAGCCTACAGTCTAGCTTTGGCTATATCAATTTATTTATAATTTATCGGTACACAGCAATAGTGTGTTTAGTTTAAGTATGTGAATATTTCCAAATTGAATTCTTTTTTCGTATGCATCTATATATAGAAAGCAAAGACGAGTTTCTTACAACATTCATACCCGAGATCTGTTGGACCAATTTGGCAAAAAATTCGTAGGGAGCTTAATAAGACTAGGAGAAGGACATAGGGTACTTAGGAATTCTCACATGACTCTTGTTTGAAGTCTTTTTTATTTTACTTACCAGTCAATGGTAATTCTTCGATCGACGATCGTTCAACGATACATTTTCATAGGCTTTCAAAGCGAATAGCGGCAAGCACGTGCTAGGAGCGGTATGCTCACAGACGCAGCTGCACCGCACCAATTCCAGTCGCCGGCAAAATGCCAACGAAACATTAAGTTGGCGCAGACACGCGGGCCCTGATACCTCTCCTTGGGCGCTTAACATTTCCCAAGCGCGGATTTCAGTTAACAAAAGAGCCGCTCGACTTTTGTGTTAATTAAAAACTAACTTCATTTGTTAGCGGTGGAATTTTTCACGGATGTGTTTTTGCGTTATGATTATAGCGCTCTTTTAGTGCGAAAAGAATGACGCTGCTAAATTCAAAGGCTACAATAGTAATTATTCAACACTTTATTTAATTCTTTTGCGATATCTTAGTTTGCGTGCACTTTTTCCCCTTCCACTTTTAACTTGCTAAATTAGACTTCAAATCATCTCTTTATGATTACAACATATTAAATTAGTAATTAGTTCATTGAATTAATATATTTCTTCAAGAAAAACTGAGGCTTATACATAACTGTAAAGTTATAGTACGCTAGTAACGATGTTAAACAATTTCTTTAAAGTTATAAAATTAATTTAAACCCAATAAAACTAACTCGTTACGGTCGAAACTGCAGCAATTTAGCCGCTTTCATAAAATCCGTTAAACTTAATTCAACTTTATAAATGAGTTTTCGTGCTTTGAAGTCGCGAGGCGTATGAAATTTCAAGACCATTCGCGATTTCTTAGGCACGTATGAAGAAAGTTTAGCAATAAAATGGGAAAAAGAGGCTCAGAGGGCTATAGCTTTTACCGAGTTAGTTTCACAAAGGCGGTGGTGTTGAAGTTGCTGGTCAATAAACTTGGGGACTTCGTGATGTGGCTTTTAATAATATAGTTCTTCTGTACTCTTCAATAAATAATTTTGTTCCGAGTTTAACGTTCGTGTCGTCTCGTCGTGTTTATTTTAATGCCGCGAGCGTAAGTAATAAAATTTATCCGCCGTGTTACTCAGCGTAAACTAGGTATTTTGTTTTGTACATTGATTGGAGGATAGGGCAAAAATTACGATAGCAAAGAATTTGTGCTACATATTTTCTTTTCACATTTTACGCACAGATTTCGTCGGTTTATCATAATCCCCGCTTACCGACGTGCTACGTACAAAACTTCGGCTTTATTCGAAGACGCCTTGGCTTCTATTCCTCGTATAAAATCCTAAGACTTCCACGAAGAGGATAATCAGCTTAAGTCTTCTTATTTAATAATTCCGCAATTTATCGAGCCAAGAAAAACGGCTTACAAAGACGCCGCCGCGCATCCTTAGAGTCCTTGCATTTTTTGCGACGTCAGCAATTAAAAGCAACGAGTTAAGTGTAGGATTCATAATTAACGAAATTATTTCATTGAAAATTGTACGGTCGAGTGTTTGGCACGAATTCAATAATAAATGGGTACATGGGAACCTCTCGATTTACGTTTAATTAAGTCGAGGCAGTCGCTATTTTTATGGGAATAAATAACATTCCGGCCGGTGTAATGCCGACGTGGAGTGGACGACAATCGACAATTTCAAATATTATTTTATTGATCTTGGAAATGATTCGGGTTGGTAACGAGTTAGTGCCATGAGATAGTATTATAAAGGATTGAAGGGTTTCGTCGAAAACCCGATACAATTAAATACACAAAACTTTTGAAATATATTGAAGTATCAAGGGTTTTTACTCTGGCAATATGAAAGGGTATTGACGAAATAAAACCACCATTTATCAGTACGATAGGATTAATTACCTTTTCTCGTTAGGAAGATCTTTAATTGAACCATTTTATAAATCTCCCTTAATCTCTGATAATATTGATTATTGGGACTTAATTAATTGTATGGAGAGGTGTTTGCAGTTAATTCACATTTTTTATTAATGTTTAATATCATAATTTTATCCAAATGAAATATTGCATGCTTATAATTTTGCAAAATTCTGCTGCAAAAAAGTAAAATATCTACTCTTAAAATATCTATTTCTACATTTAACTATTCAAAAAATCATCCAAAAATCACCGCAAAATGTTTCCAATTCGATCCACTATAAGAACAGCTGAAATCCGTCACCGCTGTTCTATCGTAAAGTTGCAAAACAAGTAAAATTCAATTTCCCAGCCGGTCGGCGGCGGCATTACGATCCCACATGCGCCATCGACTTATACAATCAATCAGCGCTTTCCAACTACGATTGTGTCTCCGAGATCAAAAACATAAAGACTGTGTCGTCTTTGCAAAATTTGTCCACTTCAGAATCCTAGACTTGATATTTCAAATTTCAGGTATACCAGGTACAGAACTATGATAGAAGTACATCTCAATAATTTGAGACACAGAATTTCTGGCAATAATACGCTTGGACGTTCGATCGTAAAGTTGCAAAACAAGTAAAATTCAATTTCCCAGCCGGTCGGCGGCGGCATTACGATCCCACATGTGCCATCGACTTGTACAATCAATCAGCGCTTTCCAACGATGAGTAGGCAGACCTAAAGTGTCTCTGAGACCTACGTATTAGTAAAATTTCTCCCAAGCATCTTCCAATGAAAGTTTTACATTTCCAATTTCAGCAATTTACTGGGCATCTCGAAATTCTTAGAAAATACCGAATCTGAATATTGCTTCACGAAAACAGGTCATTGTTATTTTGCTTGTTATATTTTTTGTAAAACAAATAACATTAAATGAGATTTTATTGTTCATTCAATTTCAAGACCTTGACTTTTTGTGTTTTCTCAGCAAATTTTTGCCTCGATAGTATAATTCATAATTCGAATTTCAAAAATTCAAAAAAAAGGTCAGGCCTAATTAGGATAACATGTAAAATGCGCCTTTGAGAATTTTAAAAACCACCCTAACACGTTGAAATGTTATAAGAACGTTGCTGAAACCTATCACTAAAAAGTAAAGTACAGTCACAAAACAAATGAAATTCAATTTCGGTGCGCCACGGAGCTGGCATTACGATCCCATATGCGCCATCGGCTTGTACAATCAATCAACGTGTTCGAAGTACGGGCGTGTCTCCAAGACCTACGTTTTGTTTGTGTATCATCTTATAGAACAGTCAATAATATACTTTTTCAAGGGATTCCTACTAATATATAAATGCTAAAGTTTGTGTATATTTATGTAGTTTGTTACTCTTTTACGCAAAAAATATTGCATGGATGTAGATGAAAATTTTTTTGTCTACTATCACACAACGGCTAGTATTTAGGTACAGTTAGAAGCATATATATCTGACCTTGGATAGATATATATATGCTTCTGCTTGTGCTTCAGTTAATAATTTATGTCAGATATAGCCGCGTACGTGTGTCAGATAGTATTGAACTCATCCTTGCGGCAGATATTTTTGGTAATCTGCCCATGGTCAGATATATATGCTTCTGACTGCACCATCAAAATTTACCACGCCACGATAGTCATTAATAGAAGAAAACTATCAAAATCCACTATTTGAGTCTGCGACACAGAAGCAGCACTATCCACATGTTATCCAAGCTGATCATCAATCACGGTTCGGAACCACCGGCGTGTCTCCAAGACCGTGTTACGCCCAACAATGCCCATTATTCATCACTTATCAATTCCCATGACTCGCCGCTTGTTGGTCCGCAATGTCTTTGTCAAACTAAAACGTCCAAAATTTAAACATTATTGACATAGTTGGCAGGAAAATGTTTGAAAAATCATTTACGGTAAGACAAGCCGCACGCTATAACATAAACAATAATGTACTAATTCAAATTGTTTATTTGCATAAACATAGGTATAACATTGTTTGAGTCACATATACAATAATTTGGATCGCCATGTTTTGCCATGATTGGCGTGCAAATATTACATATTACATAATTTATTTGATTTTTATTTGAAATACAATTGAATATTACTAATGTACTGTATTGTGTGTGTGCGGCGCGTATTAAGGTATTTTTGCAAGTAACAATGTTTATTGCCAATAATATTGTATGTGTGCGTCTAGCCTAGCTACAACCCCATATTATTTACAAAATCTCATTAAACAGCCATAAACACTCTTCGAATCCCTAACAAACATCCAACATCAAAAATCCACGTCCAACGCTAACAAGAAAAACGTAAACATACCCATCCTCATTTGTTAATGTATAAAATATGTGAGCACCGACCCGCCACAGCACGCAACAATACATGATTAATGCTCTACAACCAAAGGAATGATTTATTAAGCGACGTGACGACATACCCGCGTTGTCGTCACAAGAACCTCATTTTGGAATGAAACCACCGTATTAAGTAAAAACAATTCGAAGAAGTTCAAAACACGAATTTACGATCGCCTTTTGGTTATAAGCCTGCAGGCATGATACACGTTTGCAATGCAACCAACATTAAAATAACTAGTGGCTCGCTCTGAGTTATGTATAAATCAAGACCTTTTATTTAATACCATACTTGGCCATATTCATATAAAAATCGCTTCTTTGATCCGACTATCTTAGTAACTCCCCACGGATTATGCTCATCTTCAAACTCTTACATTTTATTTTTTCTAAGCTATTCGCCTACAAAATTTTATCCAGATCAGATCAACGATACTCCAGTTACCGTCTGACAGCTTTTTCATACATACACATGTGCGTAAACTCGCTCGGCCATCTTTACTCTGAGACGTCGCTTCGCTCGTTTAATTAAGCAAAAGAAAAGGGTGCTTGAAACGACATGTCATAATGAAGTCTCAACACTCCGAGACTAAATGGAAAGACTTGTTAATTTTTAACATGAGAGTTTTAAATTTGTTAATACTACGTATAAAACAATTAATAAAAATGTGCATTATTCAAAATAGTTTTTGTATCTCTCCGGTATAACAAAATTTGTTTCTTTGAAGCTCGCATCGCAAAAAGACTCAAAGTCTTATAGAAAAAGCGAATGAAATTGAAAATGCAAGAACCATCAATAAAGATAATTCGATAAACGAAGCGGGGCAGATCGCGACAGGGGGTAATGTTTAATGTAAACTCAAGCCCGGGGCATTTCATTAAGAAAACTTCTCATCAACGAACATTCACTTAAACGCGATAAAGAAAGACGTTATCTCTGAGACGCATTTATTTTCGAGAAGAAATTGGCTCGCAAAGAAAGATGGATAAACATTTTTCGATAAACACACTTTTTTTAATCGGCAGCTTTCAACTAAAAGGCGGCTGCGATTAAAAAATTAAGAGTTCTTTATTACCAAATAAACCGGACCCGCGACGCAAGTTGATTTCAAGAATTAAATGACATTAAGACAAAAAAGAGTAAACGTCCGACGTCTTATTAGAATTCATACTTTGTTGCATACCTACTCTTCCTTGAAACTTAAAGATCGGAATGTAAAGAGGAACGCATATGACGACAAGAAAGTTAAGTAAGTGGAAATCAAAGATCAATTAAAAATATCACTGGCATACCATATACATCGTAACTCATCGCGTTTGTACAGACAACAGTTAAACTTTTAAATTTATTGACATAAAATATAACGAATATTAAATGTTACTCCCAAGAGATTTTAACACTGACATATTTTGTCTGACAATTTTTTATTCGTGAACAAAATTATAAATTTAATTTGTAATAATTTTTCAATTGAACAAGATTTTTCGCCGACTTTGAATAGACTTCAAAAATAAAAGTTATTTTCTACTTTGTACTGTGAGGAAGTCGGTTTTATTTTTTGGAAAAAAGTTATTATTTTCGATTTTTAGTGATTTGTGAAGTTATCACATCAAAGCTAGTTTTCACAATTAAAATTGGTGTAAACATAATTAAAACGATACCGCAGAGCTTATTCTCTTGAATGTCGAGGAATTTCCTGGAATATCTCATCACCATGAAATTTAGTTCAAGTCGGATCATGGATGATCAGACTTAAACTAAATTTCTATGGGACTACACTGACTCTTTAATATTTCAAATGCAAAAATGATTTCCCAAACCGAGATTTACGGCATACATACATTTTAAAAATACAGTCAAATTGAGAACCGCCTCCTTTTTTTGAAACTCTGTTAAAAATATGCATATCCTATCCTTTAACAATCCCATGAAATACGAAACCAAAAACGGCAAATACCCTCCAATAAATCCAGATAAAGCGGGTGTTGCGTGCGAGATATTACCACAGCGGAGAGCCGCAGATAAATGGGCAACGTCGCAAACACTTCTCAAACTCTAATTATTACAAATTACACAAACAATATGGTGGGAGCGAGAAAAACGCTAATGACCCTAAGCGCCGTAACAAGAGTGCTCAGCGCTAAACACTTGAAGGAGATTAGCCGCGATCGCTGTACTAACGTTTTGTGGTAACGTGAAACTTAGGTAAGGAGCACTTTTATTGGAATGGAAAATAAATCAGTCTTGAATTTGAGATGAAATACCTTTTAAATTAGCTTGTACATTTAAAGTAATAACGCATTATTTTCAAGAATCGTTGACGAAAAATTTAACATTTATAGTGAGTTTTCCAGTGTTAAATTATATGTCAACTTCGCTACGAACTTTACACAGTTTACGATTTTATAATATACTTTAAATTCTAGGTAATATTACTTTTTGGCATTGCACATAACTTTTATTTGAAGACTAGCTTAGCTACACCTATGCCGTTCCCGTAGGATTTTCGCGATAGAAACTATCCTAGGTCATTCTTGCGGTTTCAAAGAGTATCTGTACAAAATTACATCGGTTCTGTAGTTTCCGAGCCCATTCAATACAAACAAATATTTACTCCTTATAATATTTAGTATAGAAAAAAGAAGAAAATTACCTAGATAATATAGTGGAATTCAAAATAAAAAAATGTGTTTTTCTTAAAATAAAAGTGATTCCATAATGAATTAAATTCTCCACTACATCTCGTTCTATTTATCATTATCATTTTCTCTTCTCCTTAAATTAGATTCACCAAGCCTCATAAAAGCCAGGACAAAACTAATTTTCATTTCCTCAAGAAGCGGAAGCATTACCACAACATTATGTAGACATAATATTCTACTCACACAGCTCTATTTCATGTGCCATTTATATAAAAATGTAAAATTATTCAGATATCCACATCAACATGAAAGATTTTCCCCATAATAGCGAAACATCAAATCCCTAATAATGTTATTTAGCCGATGTGGGCGTCAACATGACAGAAATTGTAACGACGTGACAAGGGACAAAATTTTTATCAAAGAACGTGTCCCAATTTCCGTTTTCCATCTATAATATTATGAATTTTAATTAAAACCGCCTTTTCTGAGATTTGTTCATAGAAGTTGTTAGTCATGCTGCTATTTGCGGAATTGTAAATAATCTATTGTGCTCATGAATCAATAACCATAATACGTGATATTATTTGTTGTGTATGACACTTTAAGAATGAAGTAGTTATATGTGTAATTTATTTTTGTTATTATTATAGAGTTGCGTATTCGCACCTCACATATTGGTATTATTACCGGAACTTCCTTTCTTCCTGGCCTAAAGGCATATACACAATATCCGATGTATGCGTTTAAAATAAGGTGACCTGCTTCTTGTTTAACCATACAATGCTATTTAGTACCACAGTATAAATAATTACACAGCGTAACATCACCGCGTTTATAGCAACTTATAAAGTGACTGCGTATTTTCCGCTGTACGTACAACATACACTGATTCAGAAGCGGAAAAACTTTCACACTTTATTGTTGTTTGTTTCGCATACGTTTTTAATATTTCCGTTGATGTGGCGTCGCGACGCTTAACCGAAACAAAAACGATGTTTGAGAAAAAGTTGCTGTGTAAATGAAAAACTCAGTGATGTTAATAGTGGTATGTTGAAAGGAACATTATGCGGTGTACCAATTTATACATTAGTATTTTTAACATTTTAAATTTGTTTTTGGTAGGATAATTACATAGTACACCACCCCATTTCTACCCGTAGGTATCGTAAGAGGCGACAGAGATTAATTCTGTAATTCTAAATAATTTTATTTATACTGTTGAAACTTATAGATCAACATGAAATTGATCTATGAGTAGCAACAGTCCTACCCAATATTATTTATGCACCTAATATCCACATCAAATACTGAGCAAAATTTTTAATTTTTATCAGCAAATCAATTACTAAAAATAGTTTGTAACGTGATAACGTATCTCACTTTTGCAAACAATTTTAATTACGTTTCTTGCATCATCGTCATCCAGCCGGTTTTTGCCATCAATAGATTGAAAATGAATTTATATATGATAAGTGGATGACACATCATGGTACCGTCTTTACGTAGTGACTTGATCAATATAAACCAAGGACGCGTGCCGATATTTGATCGACGAAAGAGCAAAATATAATAGAATTATCAAATTGGCATTAAAAACCTCCAGTCCCTGGGTCGTATCGGGATTTCTCTCCACAATACATCACACATAATAGGCTCCTGTATCTCAAGCAGCATTGAATTCTCTTTGTTGAGGGCAGATGCCGTAAATTTGTTCGCCGACACAACATTTCACGAGCCCACAGCCCCTTAAATCATTGCTATCTCTATCTTTCCTGCGGTATTGAAAGCGAGACGGGCGTTATCTATGATCGAGAATTTTGACAAATTAGCATGTTGCCACATAAACCAACGGCAAATTATCGGCGAATTCGAACCGATTATATTGTAGAAAGACCGTGGGCAGTATCTTTATTGCGATCTAGTTCATATAGCGAATTAATTCATCGCACGGAGGCGAAGGAGCGAGCCTATCTGTTGCGATAACTTCGGCCCTGAGGGTGTCTAATATGGGAACTATCTTATGATCGGGGTTTCGGGGAACGTGTGTTTTGGGCCCTTTGAATTGTGTCCAACGTTGTAGCTAATCAAGATTCTAGCGGCGTAATTACCGACCTCTAATGAACGGCCCTAATAGGGAGAAGCGAATTAGCCCGGATGAAATTTCAAAATGATTGCGATATCTTTGCCCATTATTTGGAATGAGTAATTACAATTAAATGCTTTCTTCTAAGGAAAATTGGAAGGCTAATTGTATAAAATCGTTTTAATAATGACGTGGAATTTATTTTTCTTTTTGTACGATAACAATTTATGAACGATATAAATAATAGACACATTTAATTTTATTAGCCATAACTTGCTGTAATTATGATAAATAATTATGAATGATATAGTTTCGTTGCATTGTTCGTAAAATAAACTTACTCGATATGTCCTTATAGATATTGCGACCGTGTTTCAGGTACACAATGCATTATAAGGAGACGTTATTACATATTAGGCGCCATTGTTTGATTACAAGCAATATTCACGTTTGCTGCAATTACCCAATACAGTAATTAATTCAAGCATAGGTATATTGATTCAATCTATACTAGCATTATAAGGAGGAAACTACTTTGTTTAGAAGAAAGCTGCAACTTCACTGAATAACAAAGTTTTATATAACACTAGCCGCGCCCCGCGGATTCACCCGTATGTTTTTCTTATTCTGAACCCTTACCTATATGTATACCAAGTGTCTTCATAATGGGTTCAGTAGTTTTTGCGTGAAAAAATAACAAACATACATCCTCATAAACTGTCTCATTTACAATTTTAGTACAAAACAACAAGTGAGAAACAATTATAATAGCTAGTACTAAAATTAATTTAATTACTTTGTCAATTATTTTGCTTTTCTAAATATAAAGTCAAAAATAAATAAAAAATGGAATCGCACAATCGCAAACATTAAGGCTTTGCATTAGATAGCATCGAATAATCGTACGATATCAATTCAAAGATGCATATCTTCGCACTCGTAATAATTCTATGGACCCCTCGGGTGTTGCGTTTATGGCCCTTCTGCTTTTAGGGTTCCCAACTATGTTTAAATTAATTTTATAGTCCTTTTCACTATATAATACTTATATTTATTATTTATTTTATTAACATCATCAGGTATACTATTTGCTTATGTCATTTTATCAAGATCGGATAAACGATACTCCAGAACTTTTTCATACTTACATACAAACATACATGCGCCAGGCCATCTTGACTCTGAGACCTCACTTCGCTCAGTTTATAAACGAACTTACTTACTTACTCACTTACTTACTTACTCTTTACTACTTATACTGTTAAATTTCTATCGCACTTTTTATTTCTCTATTCATACCTAAGATCTTCTACGAAGATGTTACAAGAATAAGATAATCTTGGCATGGAAAAGAATTGTTATGCAGCAAAATTACCCAATGTCGCCTCTTACGACACCCACGGGTAGAAATGGGGTGGCGACACATATATTCCAACCCGTCGCCACAGTAAAACCTAGCTTATATATCACTCTGGAACGTGACTTGCTAACTACTCTATAAAAAAATGTCACACATCGACGATAGACGCTACAATGTGAAAAAAACAGATATTCCTTTTTAATAATATTTATATAAAAAACCTACCAGCCCTATAGCCTCAGGGCTCAATTCTTAAGCCGTTATTTATGTGGTGTTTAGGTGCCGCCTCATGTCACTACCTCAGAAGTAATCGTTTCTGGTCGTCTCTGAGTGAAACACTCCATCCGCGAAATTGTCTGAAGAATTAGCTAACAGCCGAAGAAAGCTTACGTCAGAACGAATTTTGCATAATTTTGCGACTCCATTATAATATGTAGACTTGAGACATGCCTTTATGAAAATTTTCCGTCAAGAAATCAAAGGTAGGGCGTATTTTTTTATAATGAGACGTTGATAATCTTACCTGAAACAAAGAAAAAATACATTAATTTATTTTGTATCGATTTTGGAGGAGGAAGAGGTAACATTTTTGTTATAGAAATTGGACCTGAATGTTTGCTATTATATGAGTTTTAAGATACTGTGTTACTGTGTTATAAATAAAAACTTCTACTATAACCGATACATCCGATTGAAGTATGATTATCACATCTATACTGACAATGAATAATTTCTTTGTTTAAATGCATTAATCATAAATTATTGATCCTTTAAATCTTATTGTCTATACTAATATTATTTAGAGGAAAGATTTGTTCGTTTGTTGGTTTATATTCAATAGGCTCCGAAACTACAGAACCGATTTGGATGACATTTTGTACAGAGATTCTTTGAAACCCCAGGAATGACATAGGATAGTTTTTATCCCGAAAATCCTACGTGACCGAGATGTATCGGAGGGTGAAACCGCAGACCTTTGCTAGTGTAAGATATTCCGACAATCGGAAGGCTATATAACATTATACATCGGTATCCAAACCGCGCGAAACATCTAGTATATGTTAACTACAATGTACCATTCCGTATGCCACATATGAATTGCAGGCATGTTCAGTCAATACACAAAGTGCATCGTAGCTGAGAGCTAACATTGACATTAATTAGAATACAAGGCGATGTAACTATTAATACCCTGCAATTCGTCGTATCAATCGATTGGATGCTTTTGTTTGATCTGAACTTATATCAGTTTGAGACTTCGCTTCTATAGATAATAAGCTTTGTGCCAATTTTTTTAAATCTGTTTAGCCATTTTCTATACTAATATTATAAGGAGGAAACCTTTGTATTTTTGTATGTTTGCATTGAATAGGCTCAAAAAATACTGGACCGATTTCAAAATTTCTTTTACCAATGCTTAGAGGGATTCCTCCGAATCCGTATAGGCTATATTTTATCTCGGAAAATAGATAGTATTTAATATTATGCTACGGCAGCGAAGCCGCGCGGATCAGCTAGTTGTATACTAAAGAAACAGGGGACATGGGGCAGATATTAAATTCGTTTCACTGATTCTTATTTAGGGGCTAGTAGGTAATCTGTCTCATATGCCCTACCAGACCAAGATATATTATTAGTATTTTACTAAGATTCACAACATCTCCCTTTGCTAATATTATAAATGCGAAAGTAACTCTGTCTGTATGTCTGTCTCTTCTGCACGCCTGAATCACTGGACCGATTTGAATGAAATTTTACACAGAAATTGTTTGAAACTCGATTATGGACATATAATAGCTGGATATATACGCGGATGAAACTGCCGGGTGGAGCTAGTTCAAAATACACGCCTTGTATTTCCCACGTTATTTCTTATTAATTTAGAGATAAAATATTTTATTTTTTTCCGCTCTCAAAATATTTGAATCTTGAAACTATGAATTGCATGAATTATTACGCAAAATAGTTTTCAAATTTGGTTAACAATTTTCGCTTCTCTTTAGAATTTCCGCTTTTATTATACTAAGAATTTTAGAGCCAATTTAACAGAGAAATAATTGAAGTTTCAGAACTTAATAATATAAAGGAGAAATTATTCGAAATTAATTCAATAAATACAACGTAATTGATGATTTTATAGCGCCAATTCAAGTACGAATGTTAATAGTACGTGGGTGTCTGCGGAAAGAATACTATGGGACCGATAGTAAAAACCTGTCCAATGCTTATACAAACAATATATCACATATAAATAAGTTTAGTTAAATATAAGTTAGCTTTATTACTTGCATACGAATCTGTACATCAAGTAAACTTATTTATAAGCGTCTTCTATGGATAGTAAAATTAAATATAAAAACTAAAAAGGAATAACCCATAACAAAATTAATAATTATTATTACATTATAATGATTCTTCGAAACTGGCTGTGAATAAAAGAAATTGTACGAATAAATTTTGGAAATAATGTATAAAAAATCATTAATAAAAGACAGTTAAGGTAGTCGTATTTAATCAAATTCTATACATTATCTAACATCATGTCGATTGTAGATTAGTCTGCCTTAGGACCACCATCCCAAGTCTTGAAGTGGCCCTTTAAGGCCGAAAGTTCGTGCAAAGTGTGAATTTCCTGCACAGATAGCACCATATTTTCCGCAGCGGGCTTATCTGAACGTGGAGTCGTTTATGGTCTAAGAATGGGGTCGTTATCCGTCATTCATGGTTATGCCTCGGCTTGGAAGAGATGTACGTTCGTTTGGTAATGTAAAATCAATTGGGAATTGCGTTAGATGGGACACCCTGTATGCCTAAGCATCGGATGCCAATGTATAATTAGAATTTATACATTCAAAAGTGTTACTATACATCGATATTGTCATTTAAATGTTTAATAATATATGTTAATTTATTTTTAACCGACTTTCAAAAAAAAAAAGGAGGAGGTTATCAATTCGACCGTATTTTTATTATGTATGTTACCACATATCTCCGGAGTTTATAGACCGATTTTGAAAATTCTTTTTGCATTCCAAAGAGTAGTGTTCCAGTGTGGTCCCATATAAATTTGGTTCAAGTCTGATCATCCATGTGGAAGATATTCCAGGGAACTCCTCGAAAATCAACGGAATAAGCTGCGGTTAAGGTGTGACTAGATGATATGATTACCCTTCACAGGACACTAAAGAGGGTAAAATAAAATTTTTTGCCAATAAATAGAACCGACTTCCTCGCTCTAAAAAGTAGAAAATAATTTTTATTTCATTTTTGTTGAAATGTACACAAAGTCGGTGCCTTTATCTATTTACAATTTAACAAGATTTTGCACTTGCATTTTTTGATATCACTACACAGACCAAAATAAATAGCTAAAAATCAAGTTTGTCTGTTTCAGCGCAACAAAGTACGACGGAGTACTCCGATTCAGTTAGATAATTCCTTCCAAAAAGCTTTATATGATACTAGCTGAGCCCCTCGGTTTTACCCGCGTATATACCCGTTTCCGTGGTATTTCCGACATTAGAGTGGCCTATATCATTCTCCTGGTCCTAAGCTATGTACCCACGAATTTTCTGCCGAATTGGTCGAGCAGAGTTAATAATAATAAGAATTCTTTATTTGCAGAAAATGTGCGTTACAAGATGTGATCTTTTAATTTAGGATCAACACATTTGCCACGGCATGCAAATATAGCTCCACGAAATTAGCTTAAATAAATAGGTACTTAAATTTAATACAGAAAAATCAATAACATTCATATGTCAACATTATAAAATAAGTCGTTGTAACAAACCCGAGCTTGTTTTATTTAAATAAGATGTACATATAAATTAAACCACGCGAATAGAACTGAATTAATTAATTATTTTTAATAGAAGCCACTTAGACTTTATCTACCCTTGAATTGATGTCGCGTCCGCTTTTCACTTCTCATCCTTTTATAGACTTCGTGATGCAACAGAAAAAAAATACATTTACTCCATTTAACCAAAATTAAGTACATTCATTTTGTGACAAAACTCCCAAATAAATTAAGTATTCATTTGTGACAAAACTCCCAAAAAAAATTAAAAAAAAAAATTAAGTATTCATTTGGAGAGTACACAACATAATGAGTCGCTCATCAAAGGCAATAAAGGGCCGGAACCCGCGATCTGGCAATGCATTAGCCGGTAGTGGCCATATTGCTGTTTAGGAAAATGACGTGATGACGGTAGGCTATGAAAACCTTGCATGTGCATATTTCACATCTATATTTCACAGGACAAGTAAAAATCGAATAAGAAAAATTGTTGTGGCCCACTTGTTTGGTGGATTTCGCATGTGCGTATATCTAAATTTTACAGGACAAGTAAAAATTCAAATGGGAAAAATTGTTGTGGCCCACTTAAAAGTTGGTGGATTTCGCGTCTTGTTGGTTTACTTAATGATATGTGTGTGCATGTGCGTATATCTCGGCTCGACTGCCCCTACCTGAATTTATGTAAACTACATGTTTTGACAAGCAATGCTGTATAATTCTTGTGTGTGTCTTTACTAACAAAATGAAATAATTGTAATCTGTCACTAACGAATTGGGAAATGTTTTCTGATAAATAAATTATTGTTATTATCATCTAAATTTTACAGGACAAGTAAAAAATCGAATGGGAAAAATTGTTGTAGCCCACTCAAGTTTGGTGGATTTCGCATGTTTTGGATTACTTAATGATTCTGATCAGAGTGTGTGTCTTGATATTCAGATATAGAAGTAATTTTTTTTAAACAATTTACATTTTTATTAACTTTAGAAATTATCGCAAAGCAGAGGATGACCCGTCTCACCAAGCTTTCCTTACTTTCTTACCGTATGGTCAAAATCACTATTTTCCAAAGTACTCATTTACTTTAGTAAATAGCTTTGTAGAATTGGGTAAATTTATATTCTCACGAAAAACAAAACCGTTTTCACAAAAATTGCAACTTACGACGTTTTCATAGTCCGCCGTTGATAAGGGCTTAATAGACTGGCGCACTCCGGTGCGGTATTTAGGAGACAAGGATGCGAATAGGCAATGCAATAGCTGTAACAGAGATAGCATGATCTCTCAATTAGTCAATTTCCAGGACATTTATCCATTTGTAAAAGTTGCATCATCTATACCAGCGTCCCTCATTTGCCGGGTCGCATCCCGGCACCGGGCCAATTAGAAAAAAAAACGGGTCTCATCATTCCCGCCTTGTTTTAGAGATAATACCACTATCGAATGCGATATCCTAAATTAAATTAAATTAATCAAAAAAGAAATTATCAATAATGTATTATCGATAATCAGATCTATGAAAAAAAACAATCCCTCTCCAACCTTTTTTTTATTTTTAAGCGCCATTTTATGTTATATATAAGTATTTTGTGAGTAAAGGAATATAGAGTGCACCTGTGTTCGCGCTTACACTTGTGCACTATAATATCTCCTGCGCAGCAGTCTCTCTTGAGATTGGCCACCATGACCGAAATCAGTCAGGGGCGCTATAATTATAAGTAACAAGTTTTGTGTGTGTGTGTTTTTTGTTATATTATTGCTGTTTTAAAATTCGTGTCTCGTTTTTATTGCTGACTAAATGTCTTTTTCTTCCTATCTTACCAAGCGCCACTATGTGAAGCCACGGGGCAAAGCTATTTCTTATTAAACGATCAAAGTCCACTTTTAAGGGTAGGTACAACGTGCTAGCGAAGGGAAATTGCACGTCGAGGAATTCTTATCGAATAAGAATTGTATTGTATCATCACCTCATTTGTATGTTAATTAAAATTCAAGCTGTGAGGTCGAAACGTTATGTAGTTATAGCCTAACCACCCGTATTCTAAGAACTTTAGTATTTGAACCCTGGACAGATGGGCACACTGAAAATAGCGCTGTGGGTGTAAAAACCTAGTAGCATGGCTAAGTCTGCCCAATTGCCATGCTATAATATAAGTTTCTTTTCTTATTTGTTCTGTCGCTGTATAAATGGCAATAAAGCTTTTTTTTCTTTCTTTCTTTCTTTTTTTATTCCTAAACTCAACCTCAACTAAGCTTACGTCAAATATGACGTTGATGAATCCTCAAATTCGGTATTCTAAGTTATAAGTCTGACATAGCTGGCCTCATTGCAGTAAAATAAAACGGCATTAAAAATCTCATGGATAAGACGTTTGTTGACTGTTACTTAAATTTTAATTTTAACGTTATTTTCTCAGATTTTTTTATTTTTTTGCTTGAGTACCTACTTAAACCTAGTATGATTAGAAATACATACATTAGATCTACACAAACACTACATACAATTTAAAGGGTACTAAAGCCTTGATTTGCTTGGAATGTTAAACAATTAAAATAAAAGGTATGACGACGTTTAGCATTGAACATTATTGTTCAATGCTAAACGTCGTCATATGTATATAAATATGTATATAAATACACACATTGTTAAACTTTATGATAAACTTTCTATCACTTTATGAGTTACTAGCTGAGTTCCTTGGTTTCACCCGTTCACGTAAGATTTTCGGGAGAAAATCTATCCTATGTCCTTCCTTAGATTCCAAAGAATATCTTAAAAATTATATTCAAATCGGTCCAGTAGTTTTGGAGCCTATTCAATACAAACAAATCTTTCCTCTTTATAATATTTGTAAAGAAAATCATAGACTATAGATGAGAAACTATTTCTACAGTGTTAAAATTTATGTATATTTACAAAGTATTCAGGCGATACGAAGCGCATAATTTGTATTTACTTTTACTTTTATTAGTTTACGTAACTTTTGCCGTAAAATTTCCAGTAAAATGAAAATTAATTAGTAACATTTGCAAAAGATACTATAAATATATGTTATTTGCAAATAAAGAAAAATGGAGTCTCGTGTCCCCTATTAAGGCTAGGTATATCAGTTTTCGCAGTCCAATTTTTGGCCTATTAACTCAAGATTCTCCTTCGTCTAAACTATTAATCTGCAAATTAATTAGGATTCTAATGATACTCAGATATCTTCGGACAAACATTTGTACTTAAATACACTCACCTCTAAAACCTCGCTTCGCTTGCTCAAAAATTATTTTTACCTACTAATTTCAAATTCCCTTCGCCCATTTTCTTGTCCTCATGCTCAGCATTATTTTAATACCCAAATAAAACCCAGCGCTATCGAATAACACTCAGTTAGAGGTCTTCTCCAATTGCCAAATTACTTTTAACGAGACTTTCTTGAGGGACTATCGAGTGGCGGATCGAAGGATTATTCGTGATCAGGTTTCGTACATTGTATACCTTTTTGATATTATTTCGTAATTCATTAATCATTTTGGACCGAGAAAAGCTACTTTGTTTCGTATAAAATTATTATCCTACTTCCTTCTAACATTAGAAACTTTTGTGTATCAATCACGCCGTAACGGATTTTAATAATTTTTTATGCTGATAGTCTTTGAGTCTATATAATTGGGTAGTATAAAATTTATTGATTCCGAATCTCATGTGAGTAACACCGCGGGCAGTAGCTAGTTTGATTTCCTCGCTAGTCAGTAAGTCGAGTCTCTATTATCAAAATAATGAATAAACAGACATAAAAGAGAACACAATTCGTTCCTTTCTAAAGGTAATTTAAAAAGTTATAAAACAATATTCAATATGATTTCACTCGAAGAAAGCAAGTAGCATTTCTAGAACAACACACCAATAGAGTCGCATCGCATACAATTACAATTAAATGTTATGTGTGTCACCGCCGTTCCGTTACCTGCGACCTTGCGGATTTAGAACGGGTTATAATAAAACAATGCCGGCGACCGGAGTGAATTCGCACATGTTTTGTGCACAATGCAGCTCTATGGATTTTTTAGAATAATTGATAAGCAAATTATTTCGTTGTTAGAAGTAGGGTCACATTTTATGATAATTATGCGTACTAAAAATTAAGACTGACACAAATTAATCAATTATGTATATTTTAAAATCAATATCATTATTTATAGTCCGGTCAAATTAGACCAAAAAATTAGGGTGAAATTACATAAATTCGCAACAAGCTGAATTTTGGTACAAATGTTCAAAACACGATTATAAACAATAGCTGAAAGTTCCCCATCATTCCCGTGTGTGGAAAAAATGTTATTCAAGGTCAAATGTCAAAAAAATGAGTTTTTCGCGATTTTCAGCAAAACGGTAAGTTTTATCAGAAAATTACCTCAGAATAAAATTGTAGATCATGAAATTATCTATAAAAAATATATCAATACTTTTTTTCTACTGCGATATCTCCGAAACGGTGTCTCGTGAGAAAATGATCTACAATTTAAGTCTGAGGTATTTTTCTGATAAAACTTACGGTTTTGCTGAAAATCGCGAAAAACTCATTTTTTTGACATTTGACCTTGAATAAAATTTTTTCCACACACGGGAATGATGGGGAACTTTCAGCTATTGTTTATAATCCTGTTTTGAACAATTGTACCAAAATTCAGCTTGTTGCCAATTTATGTAGCACCGAATGTCTAATTTGACCGGACTATTATCTACACTAATATTATAAAGAGGAAAGATTTGTTTGTATTGAATAGGCTCCGAAACTACAGGGCCGATTTGGATGGAATTTTGTACAGAGATTCTTTAAAAGCCCAGGAATGACATAGGATAGGTTTTATACCGAAAATCCAACTCGAACGGGATATATACGCGGGTAAAACCGAGGAGCTCAGCTAGTATAGTATAATACAGCACGAAATGGATCTGTTCAAAAAATCAATTGTTTTTCGTTAATTTCACTAAAACTCGAGAACGGCTGAACCGATTTGACTAATTTTAGTCTTGAAATATTCATGGAAGACCAGGGAAAGTTTAAACGGAGAAAAGTTTAATTTGAGAAAATATGAAGAAATTGTGAATATTATATTAAAAAACCACAATAACAAATATTATTGACCACAATGACATACGTCACGTTCAAAAAAGGCGGTATGACGTTCGCCGGGTCTAAAATGCAACCGTACGATTGCCTTTTCTTTCCCTAACTCCTCTCTTCTCTGAAGAAGCCTTCTTGCACCACTTTTTGTGTTACGACTAATCATTTACCACCGTTAAACCTGGTCTTATATCAAAAATGTACTCAAAAACCGCTAAAATGTACAATACTCTGCCAAATTTTTTGTGTATTCATTTGTGGTTAACAAATTTATCGCTTCATACTTGCGGTTGACGATGATGATAAATATTTGGGAATTAAAAATAAAAAAAATATTTATAGTATTTTTTGGTTAACCTTTTAGGCTGGGTTCCCGGTTTTGAAACGTAGTATAAGAGATACGAATCGTTTTCACTACGGTTATAATCAACCAATCGGAACCAAATTCTGGTTATTATTATGTTAACGGTAACGGAAATTATTCGGATTGCTATATTTTCATTCTATTGTCGCTTATACAAGTCATCAACACTTGGAACTTTTTAAAAATGTAAGAAAATTGAAATACTCCAACCGAATATACTTGGCCCAATACAAATAGTGAAATAGATGACGAATCCGCCGAGTACAGAATAACCAAATAAATATTCGGTGCATCTCTACCTTTTTAGTAGTTGCATCTTTGACTACTGATCAAGAGGTCTCGGGTTCGAATCCCGGTTGATGCCAAAAATAATTGGAATTTTTCTGACAAAGAAATATCAGTAACAACCCTGAGTCTGGAAGTTGGTGGTGTTGGAACACCCCCGTGCCTCGGAGAGCACGTAAAGCTGTCGGTCCTGCGCCTGAACTCTCCGGTCGTGTCAGTCTGCCGTCCCATCGGGTTATGAGAATGAAGAAATAGAGAGTGCACTATAATATCTCCTACGCAGCTGGCTCTTCTCGTTGGCTTAGTCTTTGTTGAGATTGGCCACCACGGCCAACATCGATCAGGGGATCTATTATCATTATTATTTTATGTCCACATAAGTATTAGGATGTCTTTCTAAGCTCGATGCTTTAAGCTAGCAACACAACCATGTAACGTTTCACTTCAATTGTTATTTAGCGAGTAACAATCGCATTTGCCTGGGTGCGAGCGGAACCGGCGACAATTTCGAAACACGCTGATATTATGTGCCATTTGAATATAGGTAACTGCGTTTATCTCCGCTTATTATTTTATTTTTTACATTGTGTTTATATGGGCAATGTACTGTGACGGTATACGGTCGATTACCCCTTTTTTAACTAAAATAATAAAATGTCAACCATGAATTTAGTTTGATTAGGAATACATATACTAAACATACTTCCTGTTACTGTGGAATTTCCGGGATAAAATCTTTCTTGCTCAAATTACCTTTTCCAAAATTGCATCCAAATCGGTTCGGTGGTTAAGGGTTGAAGAAGACACAGATATAAAGTTACTTTCCCATTGTATAAATGGGAATGTTAGTGGGGAACATTTCTTAGTCTAATAGTTGTGATGCTACTTATCATATCTATAGAAAACATATTTTAAATTGTAAACATAATTATGACACAAAATTAGTGTTACGCAGGGAAAATGCAGTTTTCCAATAGTGAAAGAATTCTTGAAATCGGTCCAGTAGTGTTTGTGTTTTTGCAATGTTCTCTTTATATTATTAGACAAAATGGTATAGATAACATGCAATTTAGTTATGAATCATATTGTAGCTGGTGTAGAACCCCTACTTACAAGGATATCCGAATTTAATCAACCGTTTAATGGCTATTTATAGATTTGTTAATAATAATATTTATATACAAACGACGGTTGATTTGCGAGATTGAAAGCATTTGATTGCAGAGATCAAATAACAGGAAATGATTTCGATTTTAATCTACACTAATAATAAGTATTATAAATGAGGAAAAATTGTTTTGTTTGTTTGTTTGTTTGAATTGCATTTTACCTTTGGAATCTTACATTATCCCTGATGAACATAGGCTATATTTTAGGTGTTATAACATTTGGACACGGGAGCGGAGTCGCGCGGAACGGCTAGTGTATAAATAAAAATACAAAATACAAAATCTATATGATTGTTATATCATGAAAAAAAAACATATATATAATAAAACAAGGTGACCCTTTAGGTCAATTTTTATATCTTTGTTTTATCCTCTAAATGACAGGAGGGACGGAGAAGAATTTAGAAATGTAAGCGTTCCCTGGTATAGCGCAATAATTCTATGAAAAATAGAGAGAAATCTTGCAAAATTACTTCAGAAATAAATATTAAATATAATGAATAATGACAAACACGTATCCCAACAATTACATGGATGATTCGGTTTGCATTGTTCAAGTACATCGTAAATTATATAAGTGCACCATCATTGTTCCGCGCACAAATTATGTATTTAAGTCCCATTATGTGGACAGACAAACAAAAAATAATACCAACTGATTAATGTTTGTTCAGTTTGACTCGTAATTCATTTTCAAGTCAGAACAAATTTTTAATATTTGCGTTCCACGAAAGAAAATTTTAAAAATATATTTTTTACTTCATAGCATAACCTTTGTTGTATTTCGGACAGAGACGATTGTCTCCGACACTCAACAACGCTTGCAGAAATTAATTTTACGGATTCATTCTTTTACCAAACATACAATAAATAATATGAAAACTACATTTTTAATGAATTCATAACTGAGTTGTAATTTTGTCGATTCCGTGTGATAGTATCGCAAACCCATGAAGAAATTTTCACGGTTTCGTTAAAAGTCAATAATGCAATCATAATATCATACAGCAAAAACTTCCGAAACTATAAATCTTTATAAAAATATCAAATGTTAAAAAACATCGAAACTAGTTTTATATTACGTCTGGCTATGATCCGGCTCGGATTCTTCAATCTCTTGCTAAATACAATTACCATATTGAATGCCATACATCAATGTAAAAATAAATATTTTTTACTGCATCGATATTATAACGGAACACATTTTAAAAATAGTTCCAATTAGTGAATATAAATTTTCGTAGATGTGGTCACTCATAAATGATTTATTTAATATGGTAGGGGAGCCCAAGAGGGGATTTCGGGATTTACTCGAGCGCGTCAGATTAATATATAGGGGGATACCTTGTACCTTAATAAGTACTCCCACCAAGTATGAGCCTTATATATATGTTCGCTCTTCAGGGATAAAGGATCAGATTAGTAAAAAAAAATTGATCATCAGACATTCTCGAGCGCGTCAGATTAAGATAAGGTGAGTTAGTTACATGCTAAAACGTGTATATTTCACTAATCTGACGATTTGAGCGTGACGCAAAGGAGGGAGAGGGCTACAAAGTTGTAAAAAAAAAACGTCACCTGGACATTCTCGAGCGCAGCTAATTTTTTTTTTTATTTTGAAGGGAATCATTCAAGGATTACGAAAAATATATAATCTGACGATTTCCACAAGCCGAAGCAACAAAAATTGATCGATAAAGTTCAGCTACGTGATGCCTATATTCCCCTCTCTGCGTTTCTATTTCTCTCTAACTCTTTCTCTATCTGTTATTCTCTCTCTTCGTCCCCACTCTGGTTTGGGTTGCCAATTGCCATGACGCCATGACAGCTGTTCACATTAACTCGTTTATAGCATAGCATTGTTTACAACGTATTTCCATCGTATTTCCATCGTTTTTCCACGTTTTATGGTTTTAATATAAGTTCATTAATTAATGAGTGAATGAATTAAGAATAAAAAAAAAATAAATAATGAAGATGTTAAAAAAATACTTAAAAAATTTTATGTTTTGTAATTATTTTCTTATAAATACAAGTATTCTACTTAAAAACAACATCTACTTTCTCATTTGCATGTTATTTCCTGAGTTTTTGGTTTAAAAAAATGAAAAGAAAAATTGTAATCGTCAGATTAAGCGAATCCCTCTAGATAATTGTCAGATTAAGAGACAGCACGTCTAGGGCGTACAGACGAACGATATATATCTTAATCTGACGCGCTCGAGTATTTCAATATAGCGATTTTTTTTTGCATATTCTAATAAGGGCCGTGACTTTGCGTTACATCCAAATCGTCAGATTATTATATAAAAGCATTTTTTTAGGTTCACTTAACATCCCCTTCGAAGATCTGACGCGCTCATTAAAAAAAATTTTTTTTTTCATTTTTACGGCCACCCCCACCATGGAAACGGTCAGATTAACATATGTACATTTTCAAAAATACGTAGGACATACATGACATTAATATCTGACACGCTCGAGTAAGTCCATGGAAGTGATTTTTTTTACATTTTTGAAAATTTATAGCGGCTTCCCCCACCGATGAAACGGTATGTATTATATGACATTTTTTTCTTCTAATTATCTAAACTTTTCAACTCAATAGGTCTCTATAACGCTCGAGTAAATCCCGATTTAGCATCGTGGGCTCCCCTACCAATATGATGTTGACTTGAAGGTAAACATATCATAGCGTTGTGTAAACGGCTCGTAAAAAATTGTTTATAAACATTACATGATTATTTTTAGTTTTTACCGTTCAATAATGGTATGAGGTCTCACTATGAAAATGTACTATTATCGATACACTCGAAAATGAGGCATGTAATATGGTAGGTTAAGAATTAGAATCCATGGTGCGCCTTGATGTACCAACGGATCTTGCACAGTACATTTTCAGACAAGGAAAAGTGCTCTAATAGTAAAATATTTGTCGACAATATGTTCTTATTGCATTTTGTTAGTTAAAATATATTTTCAGTTTTTGATAACTGATTACTGTTAATATATTTTAAGCTTCAATTTTATACGATGAATATATTTGAACGTAAATTTAAAATTTATGTAGTAAATACCTACTATTTTTTTCTATTAACTGTTCTACGGCTTCACATTTCACACCTTCGTTGGCGTTGCGAAGAATATACATGTAGTATTTTATTCATCTCTCTATTAAGGACAATTTTGAATTAAAAAGATAAAGGAGTTAATGAAAATATAAAGCTTAAATCGAAAAATACTTCTTGATTTTATTAATAGTTATGATCTAGATGTCAAAATTCTTTCTTCACTATCGTAACTTGGGCTTAGTTTAGAATATTTAATTCCATGACATTTAAATAACCGTGTAACGATTTCTGAGACACAGGTTCCTGAAAAATAGTGTACATATTCGGTACCTGGATCATATTGTATTACCAATATAATATAATCAATAAACAATTTATTATTTCTTTATACCTATTTTACCAAATACGGTCTTCATCATTTAATTATAATGTTAACATCAAGTTTATATTAGGCATACTTAATCCGATGCTATTTGCCATAATCCTCTTTTAGTATTACATGTATTTCATATTTACTGAATGTATATACTATATTTACGTAATATAAACGTGGGAGTGGGCGTCGCGAGCGCCGGCGCCGTACGGTCATCGACCATCGCGAACTGTCACTAAAGAAAGTGCGGAAAATGTTTCATGTAGCAATAGTGTATCAACGCTAATGAGGCGTTGGGTCATTTTAGAGTTTTTTTTTTAATTTTTGCATCATTGAATGTTATTACGGGGCCCTGTTACGGCGTAGCAAAAATGAATATCGAATGCAATAAATTGACTGTCAAGAATATTTGTGTATTTTCACACGAAAAGTTTTCATGCAAAAGTATTTCATGTTGCCACCGTGTGACATGACAGTATTTATTTATTATTAATTATATTTATTATACAAAAGTACCACAATCACATGAACAAAATCCTTAAGTACAGTTAGTGTAAAATTGTACTATACACTATACACTAATGAGGTGTTGGAAATCTTAAATTAAAAAGTAGTTACATACAATACATGGTCCTGTTACAATACATAATTTTCCCAAAGACATATATCTAAAAATTCACTGTCACTAAAGAAAATGCAATTTAGTGTCGCCTCGATAATATAATAAATTTAGTTTAGTACCTTGGATACTGATAGAATGTTACAATACTGTTATATTGGTAACTGGTCCTATTTAAAAATTGTTTTTACCATCCTATATTATCCCTGATGACAATAGGCTTGATAAAATTATGCAACGGAAGTGAATGAATCCATGCGTAACAGCTAGTTAATAGTATTTTGATATGGCAATTTCAGCAATTTCCTCAGAAAAGCTTGAGTTTTACTTAGATAACATCCCAAAATACTGTATAACCACTACACTAACAATAAGTAACAAACTCAATAAAGAAGACCTTAATTTTAGAGGTCAGGATTATTAATAAATGTGAAATAACTTCCAAAGCATATAAATAATGTTAACTACTAGGTAGTTAACACACAATACAATACTATAAATGCAAATTTATATATGTAACGTGAAAAAGTATGAGTGTATCTGAGCAATTGTTTTGTGTCATTAAAATACATAAACAATAAGTTGTGTCATCCAGATCTACTGATTACATAGAAAGAAAACAAAAAGATTTTGAGGTCAATAAGAACAAGTATAAATTATAGAGATAATAAAGTACAAGAAGACCTGTGGACTAATCTAAAAAAATCAGTGTAGGATCTACAGTAGAAATCACAGTGAATATCACAATTTATAACATTTTATGTGAAATGGGTAAAGTTCAAATATTGGTTAGCTATTTAGGAGTTACAAATACAGTATTATATGTGAAGATAAGGCAAAATTACTCTTGAAGTGAGGAGTGCAGTTGTGAGATAGAGAATGCAGGATTGGGGAGCATTTGACAACCTTAGTTAATGCCAGCAAAAACATATAATATGAGTGTGCTCTGTTCCGCATGTAAACTACTCAAATTTTATTAGAATTTATCTACTGATAATTGGAAAGATGTGGTAGAAAAAAGTTTACATTAAATTTATATAACATTAAATTTATATAATATTTATTAACAAAAATTATAGAATTTCTGTGAAAAAACCTGAAAAAAATTTAATTGATGCCAGTTTGCAAAAATTTTAATCTTATCATTATTAAACTATGGTGTTGAAATAATATCATACAGAAATTAATGCTTGATATGCATTATCTGTGAGTACTCATATTACTTATTATCAATTAGTATAGTTGTGTACCTGATTGATTAATATTTTGAGATTACTTTCATAAAGTAAAATTTTTGTTGATATAAAACCAAATGTTTCTTGCTAGTTTTCAATTCAACAACCAACTAAACAAAAATACTATGACTCAATTTATTTGTACAAATATAATTAAAAAAAAATCTAATAAGACCTTACCTCTTTGACAGTTTCCCGTTTATGTCTGACTTCTGGATCTGTGTTGGAGTCCATCAGCGGCAAGACATACTTATTGACTCCTGGCAAGGCTTTGACTCCTGAGGGGGAAACATCTTTGCCTGCATTATTAGCTACGTTAGGTTCTTCAATTGCGTCCACAGGGGCCTTGCTGGGGCCTCTAGACGATGAAACAGAAGGAGCCACATCGAATTGCGGCCTTTCTAACACTTTCATACCCATATCCTCATTTATCTTTGCTCGTAGGCGATTTCTATCTTCCACAACATGAGGGTCGTCGCCTTCCTCCCCATGACGTACGATTCCCACTACAGGAAAATCTCCAACTTCATTCTGCGCTAACGGAGGGGGCATAAGAAGCTCGGGACCCGCTTTCTGAATACGCTTGTACACATTATATACACTATCGTTCACGCTTGTTGAACTTTTAAACTCTGGTAAGTAGAAGAGAGCACCTAACCACACGATTCCGAATGTCAAGAGTACAGAAATAATTAAGTATTTCTCACGCAGACGAAAGGAACGACGAGATATTGAGGGCACGGGAACCCCATTCACGAACCGTTGGTACGTTGGTAGTATTCCCGTCATGTTTACGAATTCACGATGTATAACTATGTCCTAAACAATAAACAACGTCAAGTCCCAATTTGCGACCCGTCATCAGCGGTCGCCATTAAAGAACTGCCAAAGTGTCATCCTGACGTCAACATGAATTCCCTTACGGGGATGCCTGCTTCTACTAAAATTTCCAACACTTTCCGTATTCAATAGATACATTGTTTTTAATAGTAAAAGTGTTAATTACATTATACAATATGCGAATATATCGTATTTAGTAATGAAACAAATAAGCTTTCAAATGCATATTCCAGCTCTCCATATAAAAATAGACTTTCTTAATTTTAGTATAATCATTAACAATAAATGTTTTTTTCTATCAAAAAACACTTTAAACGTTAAATCATTTCAAAACATGTCTTTCTAATAATTCATTTAAATGTGCATAAAATTGGGTAAAATATTAAAACTGGGTATTATTATTTATATGTCACTACTTGTGACGTAACATAAGAGTTGCCATATGAAATGATATTGATACTGTGTATGATATCAGCATTTTTAATTAAAAATACTAAAATGACAAATAAATCGATTGAAATTATATAAATATCTGTCTTAATCTTCCTGAATTATTTTTATGTTATTTCTAGTTCGGCATACTAGACGCCATCTGTCGTATTAAAAGGATACTTTGTTAGCTGAAGTCCCAAGTAAAAGCTTTATGTGCATGAATTACAATGCCCTCGACCGTGAAGGTTTAAATCTAGATCTGGTCTGGCGCTAAAACATTATCCAATAGTCCAATACTAATTATTAGGTTTTTCTAAAATTCTATTCTCTTGTATCTTCTAGTCGTATTTATTTATTTATCTTAAAACATATACATAGGTACCTACATTTTAAACGCATTTGTGTGATCCATAAATCAGGAGATCATGTGTTATAGCAAACTTTTAATAAATTATTTCTCTACATTGACACAAATTGTAACCTTCTCTAAAAATTGGTTGTTTATTAGGAAAATTCATAAATTACTAAGGGTTTGAATGGTGAATAAAACGAATAGAAATAAGCAATTCACTTTATTTACACGAATGTATTAACAAATTCATATATTTAGAGAATAAAAAATAAGCAATAAAATATTTACGATCCATAACTTTCTACAAGAATATCGGTGATTTTATTGTAGTTACAAATTCAATAATCGATTACATTCTCCAGTGAGATCAGTCATAACTTACAAATATATATTTACATTTTAAACTATACTTATAATTAGTTTCTACTCGGTGGAATTCCGTTTCATGTAAGTTTGCTCATTGCTATGAGCGTGGTTTAAACCTTGACATGTAAAAGTCACAATCCGGACAATACGTCGCCGGCGGGTTAATATTCTTCTTACGGCATAAATTACAAAGTATTTTCTGCGCGTTAGATAATGTATTGGGCTGACTATCGTTGGAATAATTGCCGTTCATTTGAGGAGGTATCGGTGAATCCGTCCCGCCTTTTGTCCCCGGTTCAAATGATACGGACTTTTTTTGAATTTGTTTTGGCGGTGGTAAATGTTGGTAAGGGTTGTACCCATTTTGTTGATACCCATTTTGGCGGTACTGTAATTGCTCGTTAGGATTTTCGGGATTGTACGGAGTTCCAGAGTTACTCATCATATTTCCGTAATTTCTAGAGTCAACTCGCGTCTGATTTGAATTATTATCGTGGTAGTAATTGTTCGCTATTTTTTGATAATTATTACTATTGTAATTGTCAGCGGGAACGTCTCCATGAGGCTGTGGTACCCGTTGATACGGTGAGTGGATATTGTAATGATTTGTACTATTAACTTGAGGATATCGACTAGAATAATCAGAATTAGCGTAACTTGTCGGTGGGTTGTGATAGCTCTGATATGCCGGTGAATTGCTGGGGACGCTTTGATAAGGCGTCGCGTTATTATTTTGTTGATTTTGATTGAACTGGTTCTGTCCGTAATTCGATGTCGGAGTCGGTGTAGCAGAATGCTGTGGTACTCTGTGATAGTATGTATTGTTCGTCGGTTGGTTAGCTGGGTGTAATTGGCTCGGTGGGTGTGGATACGTATTAGGAACTGGCCGTTGTATATTTTGTACGTGCTTGGTCATATATGGAGGGTTATGAACAGTAGGAGTTAGTCTGTTCGCAGGATTTTGACTGAAATTCGGTGGGCTTGCGCTGTTGTGATTGGGATATACCGATGGAGGTTGAGTATATGGTATAGGGTTGCTAGTATTCTGAGAATTTGCCGGTAACGCTTGGTATATTTGCGCGTTGCCTTGAGCATTTTGATTTTGCATAGTTGGGGTGGTACTTTTTTGAGGATTATATTGCTGCTGAGGTCGGGTCTGCGCCACTTGATAGTTTGGATATGGATTCTGTGCTCTATAATAGTCAGTAGATTCATTCGGCACATAGGATGTTTGTGAAAGAGATGATATCGTAGATCGAGAAGATTGACTATCAAAAGAATCCTGTCTGTGTAGAGAAGGCTTCTCCGTTTGCAAAGGTACAGTTGTAAGTTCTGGTTTATTCATAGCAGATTTAAGTACTCTCTCTAATATAGGATTAGGTATATAGCTGTCATCTTCTTGATCTTCTGCCGTCGCTACTAAAATTACTTGATCGCAGAACGATACCGATTTCTTTTTTGGTTTGGCACGATCCCCATAGTTAGGGTTGTTATTAGTTTTTGTTGAATTGTATTCATCGTTACTCTGGTTATGTTCCGTTGAGGACGAGGATGTACGACGATTGTATAATCCACTGTTTGAAAGATTTGAACAATTGATGACATCTCGATTGGAGCCCATGTTAAGATATCCCATATGAGATCTTTCATTGTCTAGTGATGCATTTTGAGCATTATTTTCAAATCTAGATGCTATATTTCGTACATTATTGTTATCAACTAGAACTGAAGCATTTTCAGCCGGACTCGATAATTGTCCTTCAAGAGATCCCGATCTCTTCAATTTAAGAGCTGCTTGTTTCGCTTGTAGCTCTTTAAGCCAAGTATCGCCTGCACTGCCAATATTATCAATCAAAGGATTCAATTTAGTTTCATTTCTTAGTATTTGACTTCTCTTTTCCTGTAATTGTGCCAGAAGGGATCCTTTAGGTATATTTTCTTTGTCACTTTCAATCCTATGAATATAATTGAGATCAATATTTTTATTGTGATTTAATTTGTTTAACTCTTCTTGTAACGGTGTCAAATCTATTGGAGGGGGCGGAGGAGGGAATTCCTCACTCGGTTGCCTCGAGTGATTCACTGAATTCATTGGGCTGGGGTATGGAGGCAGCTCAAAATTCAGTGGTGATTTTCTCATACTTTGTGGCATGGCGAAGTCAACGACGTCGATTCCGTTATCGAAAGCATTGGTAAGGTTTTGAATATTGTGATGCGAAGGCAAGATATCCAATATTTTAGTTAAATCTCTTTTGACAGGACTTTGCTCTTGATGTACCATTGCTTGAGTGACTACGGTATGGAAATTTTGAGAGGTGTTTGGTGAATCATCTAAAGCATTATAATGATTAGGAGGATTATTTTCGTATGAAGGTATGAATGGCAACGATTGCGGCTCTTCGCCGTATTGTTCTGAGAAGCCTCCATCTTCATCATTATCGTGTGCGTAATTCTTGTATTCGTTGTGCGACGGAGGAGGCAGTGGTTGTTGAGGACGGTTTTGTATGCCGTGCTCAGTGACTTCTGATTCAAACTTAGGCCCGCTAAGCTGGGAAGTTGTTCGCAGCGGCGGCGGAGGAGGAACTTTAGCAGCGGTCAACATTTTACCCGCACTTCCGTGGAAACTTTTCCTCATTAGCTTGCTTCTCTCAAGGTTGGGATTAGTGCCACTGGGTGCTGAGTACTCCAGATGTCCTTCTGATAAATAACCACTGAGATTATTTTTATCATCTGTCTTTTTTCTGCCAACATCGCCATCGTCAACAGATGCCGTACGCTTCTCTTTATTTGCCTCTTCCTTGTTAACATCGGCTCCTTCTGTTAAATCAGGCATGGATCTATTTTTTCTTCTTATCAAACCCCCCATTAATAGTTTCCTTCGTATTTTATGTTGCTTCTTGTTTGATTTTTTATCTTCAACTGGTTCCTCTTTTTTCTCAGGAGCTACGGTTATTTCCTTTCTGGCACGTCCACGGTCTTCACTTCGAGACCGTTTATCTCTTCCTTTGTCATCATCCCGAGATTTATGCCTAGGCGGTCTCTCTCGTGGAGGGTTATCTATATCGTCCTCTATGTTTTTAGACTTTTTGGAAGATCCTTTTTTCTTCGGAAGGGTGGCGTAAATTTCTATGGTCGTTGGAGCAGTTTCAAGACCTCCTTTAGTATTTCGAACGGGAGCAAGTTGAGGAAGTTCGGTAACTCTATTAAAACCCGCCATTCTCCTCTGCAGGCTACGAGCGCGCATAACACATGTATTATGTTTCATTCTAGCGAATGTCATGGTATGTGGATTGTTATATGGAGCGTCCATAGCAGCACAGACTTTTGTGGCTGCTGCACCACATAGCACCAATGCAGTCTCATAGTCAGCGGCATCTTCAGCATGGCGCGACTTTTCTAGCAATCTATCGGCTTCTAAGCACAGAGCTTCACAGTCCCCACGAGTTGTCAATTCAGGTATTTGAGCCAATTGTAAATTGTGTCGCAAACCCTGTTGTAGAGGAAGACTATCAGTAGAAGAAAGGGAATAGGAATCGTAACCAGCATCACAGGATCCACCACTCGATAGTTCTCCTTTTCTAGTCGGACTGCTCGGAATGCTTCCCGGGCCCCGACCTCGCGGATACATGAACGGACTCTCTATGGTAGATGATGACGCGGATGAAGCACTATTTCTATCTCCACTCCAGTTGCCAGAATCTCTTCTTGCTCGCGGACGCTCTTGGGTATCAGACGCCGAGCTAGTGCTCAAACTTCGAGCTAATTGAGCCCGTCGACTCGCTTGTACCTCGAGCATATTTTCGACAGCTTTTCTACTGACGTAATCATTTTCGTTATCTGGGCCGGGGGTCATAGCGCGTCTAGCGAAACCATTCGTCGGTTTCTCGGGAGCAGGAGTGACGGCTCTTCTGGGTTCAGGAGCAGGGAATGGCACAACATCTTTAGGAGCATGTCGGGTGTCGCACGGCGTACCGTCGACCGCGGCGTACAGGAGTAATAAAGGTTGGAAGCGCCCTCGCTTGCACTTCTCGACAACGTGCGACCACTCAGGACCGATTTCTTTGACGTCTGCGTCGTCGAAGTATATCCACAGTCTGAGTTTGCTGTGGAAGAAGAACGTGGAGTAGTGTTTGCCGTAGTAGGTGACGAGGCCGACGAGGCGGTGCGTGGCGCGCGCGGCCCAGGCGCGGTCGACGCAGGCGTGGAAGGCGTCCGTCGGCCGCAGCTCGGTGCCGAGCGCTGCGTACACTGCGGCCACGTGCTCGGCGGTGGGCCTCTCAGAATCCCACACCATACCGATGGATACAACCTCAGGACGGTTCATGAGCGTTCTGCATATTTGGATCTTGGCCCCACAGGCGTTCTGTAAGACAATAATTTGATATTTAGAATTTATCCCTGGAAAAATATTTTGAATAATTTAACTAAGTAACTTAATAAATTGTTTATGGTACTAATATTGCAAAATCTGAAAATTATTGAATTGAATAATCAAAATGAATTTAAAATAGCCGGTTATATACTCAAAAAAATATGAACTGAAGTATAAGTTTATAAATGATACGTACAGGGCAGTCTCTGATATCGCCCATGCCTCCCGCCTTTTTCAGCAGAAGTCCAAAGCTATCACCGTGTTCACCAAGCGCTGCTTGAGCTGTTAATGCAGTTGCTGATACATAGTGCACCATCTGGAAGTTCAAATAAAATAATTAGTCATAATAAGAAAAGAAAGTTTTATGTTATTAACTGAATATGTCACAAATTTTTCAAACAAAGACTAATAATGATATGTGGAATCATCAGCATTTCCTAATCTTCAATCAAATTGGGCTTGATTCTAAGTTCATAACGGTACAAAATTTTATGATAAATAATTTTTTAAATTTCGTCACATTAAAAACACAAATTACCTGAGTGAACGGTAGCGGTTCCGACGTCGCTTGACAGGCCCCACACACCGACTGTTCAACCAGCATCATGGCGAACTTCCTATGCGGCACGCAATGTGGTGCCCTGCACGCATCATCGTCTCTCTTATCCCCACTGCCCGCAGCTACATGCGCATGGACTCGGAGTAGAAGGTGTTCGAAGCACTCGCTCGCATCGGCCATGCAGCCGATCTGGAAGCGAGCTCCCCCCCCTCCCAAAGCGCGTCGGAGACTGTCCGCGGCTGGGGCTCGTTCTGCCGACCATTGTAACTGCGCAAATAACTCCTGTAAAGAACAGAAAAACATATAAATACTTATTTTATTTTTTTAGAAATACGTCGTATAATATTGTGTTTGTTTTAACGAGAGTACATTAAATTCCTACATAACACAACCTTAAATACCTTTGACGAAATCGGTTACAATTAGTATTTTGAAATGGCTGATGCATATTAACTTATAAGGCTCCTACATAAAACCTAGCCCGCTTTTTGGGTGTATTTGAACCAGATAATATACAATGCGATGGTAAAAACACAAATCCATATTCATGTATACGTGATTATTAGTACTGTTTGGTATATTATTGGCAAATACATATCAACTATTTACTCTACTTCTGTACACAACGTGTAAGTTTCCTTTCTAGTTTGTATTTAAGATTTTATTTGTGACAATATACTTCGTAAACTCATTCGAAGTGAGGTTTCCTTTAAATCACGCATTGACAAGTAATGGACTTCTTTAAACGCTCGCACATAAATAAAACATGTTTCGCATTTGTGGAATAAACGAGATTACTGTACTTCGCAATAAATTCCGATCGCTTGCGAAAGATTTCCGAACAAGTTCAAGTTTTCGAGACAATTTGGTCATTAACTTCGTCCGAGACAGTTGTAATACAATTTATTCCAATTTCTGGCGTTTATCATTCATTAAAATACATTCTGCTTTAAAACTTAATGATATTGTACCTTAGTGCCCATTTAAGGTTTCATTACAGTACTTTATATGACTGCTGAGAGAAAATTTATGTACTTATCTTTATATATATTATGTTATCAAATAGAAGCCATTCTTTTATGGTAAAAATTGCAGAAAAGCCTCAACAAGTATTTTCTTACTATTGAAGTTAATTATTTGTCGCATTAAAATAAACCATTACCTCCACTATTATGATAGGTCAATGTATGTGATCCCAGAGGTCAAGTTTTGTAATCAATTTTTTTAACAAGACATCTGAATAAACGCATGGAGAAATTTGCTTTCTCTTTTAATATTTGGGCAAAGACAACTGCTGTTCGTTCTTACAGTCTCGTTTATAAATTCAAGAAATTAATTATCATTACACTAATTAATTTTCAGTTACGTTTAATTAAGATTACGTTTACGTTTAGATTACAGTTTTTAAAAACTTGTACTTAAAGTGGCATTTATTCCTAAGCATCGTATCATTTTCTCATGAAATATTAATTCATATGTCTTTTTAGTAGTCAACCGGTGCGCAAGCGCAGCTTGCATCGTGCCTTCCGCTGTCTTCATATCGCCGGTTTCGGTGACTTTAAATATTATGAATCTATCGAATACATATTCATATAAAATAATACCTACTAGATTAAATCTTGAACAGTATTTGTCTGGTTTATGACAGTATTTAAGTAAGGTATATATAACTTTAAATTCCGATTTAATTTAATTGCTATTGACTACATAGTTCAACGGCACGATCTTTAGCGTTGCCCCTGTACGCTTAGTAGAGAATTATAGAATTTTAGTTTTCATTTTAAATGATTGTATTTGGTTACAGCTCTCAAAACTATTTCAAACTATATAGGAAATAATAACTAGAAACCAATAAAGCAAACACTAAGAAATCGTGCTCAATATATAAATTGCAGACAACAATACATCGAGAAAGTAGACTGAAAAAGCGGGCAAAATGAACTGCATACAGAAAACAATCGGAAAATGTTCATAGTAATACAAAGGGTGCTGGTGATGTGAGAACAGTATTCCCATTGTTGCGTGAGAAACGTGATGCTACTCATTTCTGATTGCCTGGTACATGACTGTAATAAATAGTAAATGTGCAACGATGAATTACCTTATATGGGTTTAAATTATTGTTATTTAGGTACTGAAATTTATGTGTGTACAAATTTTCAGAAAATTTTGTATTTAAGTCATATTTAATTAATCTATTCATAGGCTTTAATTCTTACGCATATAATTCCTTTCGCAATAACGATTTCAACATGTGTCAAACGGCATGCCTATAATTTCATAAAAAAGTAATTTAAACGAAGGTTTTGAATATAAACCAATTTTATAATATTAGCAGTTGACACTCACGTACAAATTCAAACCTTGTACATTTTTTTCTACAATAACTTCTTTTGTATCTAAATTATTTTATAGGGATCATTCTTAACCATAAAATAATAAATTCAACACGTGTCCAAGACGAATTTTACAACCATCAGTTGTTCCTTTAAAACAATAGTGAATTCAAAGCATGCGTTTCGACTATCGATTCTTTACATACGCATACAATTGCCTTGTTTTACTTATTGAAATAAATTGCTTTTGGCTCTAACATTGTGCTTTTAGGGTCAGAAACGCAGAGAATAAGACGCCACCGTTAATGACTAACTGTTCAAAGATTTATGTTTGAATTAATTTGCAGGAAAACGTTTACTTAAGAAACTGGAAAGTGGCCAATTGCTGCATTAAGATATTCTTTGCTATTTTATATTTATTTTAGAATCTTTTATTACTGATTTATGTGTTTAATTATCCTTTGAAATGTCTTGGCGACTTTTACCGGTTATTTTGCGTAAGCATTAACAAATTGATTTAATTAATCACGATACAGGCTATTCATTAATATTCAATTTCTTCTAAATGCATTTACATAAGGCTCTACTTATTCTAATGATGTAATCATAAATATTAAGTTAGGTATAAAGGAGTCACGAGGATAGAAGAGGTTTAAATTAGATACTTTGTAAGGTAGAACTCCATCACTTTTTTTAAATGTAATTCGTATGAATAGAGCTTTACTCTATGTATAGTACAATATACGTTTTTAAACTAAAACTTACTCGAAACAACGACAAAGTAGTTTGACTGAGAAGCGATTCAGGCGGGTCTCTTTTATTAGCGGACTGCGGGCGAGTCCTCGGGAGCGTATTGTGCCGAACTCCAGCCAAAGAACCAGTTAAAAGCATATCCTTTGGCGGCAACAACTCCCGGTCTTTCAGACCCTCGATCTTCTGCTTCTGAATGGCCGTCCCCGCCTTGCCATCGCTCGCCTCCTTGCGCTTGTACCGAAACTTAATCATTTCACCGACTAGTCCTCATCGCTCGCACCGGCACAACACTAAATACTATCACGTTTTATTCAAGCACATCACTATCGAAGACAATACGCGCTAAACATACATACTCAATCAATGTCCGCACCGCATAAGGTAATATGTAAACTGAACACGTATCAAAGAGATTTCATTATAATTCCATTCGAATCGACGAACTATTCTTCTACCGAGCGCGTTGTGGCGCGAAAACACCAGTTGCTAACAGGTAGAAAGCGACAGGTGGTTCAAAATGGGAAGCTATCGAACAACTGCCGGGTTGCGTCACTCGAAATATGTCCCATCAAAGTAACAAATCACTAGTAATTATTTTAACGAAGTAATTAGGATAACTTTAATGAACGACACACGAAAGGCTTTCGAGCTAGACGACTTCAGAGTGTGAACTAACGCGCGGGCGGGAGAAGCCTCCTTACCTTCCAGGTAAAGTTTTTTATAAGCTATTGTTAACTTATCTCACGTGGATATTGTTGTCTCTATCTAACTTACGGGTAGTCCAATCATTCTGTCTCAAAGTTTATGGGCCATGCTTTGTTTATGTGCATATAGTAAAGCTAGAGCTGTGGAGTCGTGTTGTAAAGCTTTTGAAAGGCTTTGTTGGAGAACACGTGCATTGAACGTGTAGCATGGTGCCGATAATTTGGAAACAAGACGTAGCTTCGGCAACTTTTAGCACCTCGGATGGAATAATCATGTTATCCTACCACAAATGTATTGGTTTATTATGTTGTATGAAAGATCGGTTACAGAAAAAACTTTTATATACCAATTAGTAAAATTGGTATTTAATTAGTATATTGAAAAAGTAATAATTCAGGTTCATAATTAAATAATCATGTATTAATTACCCATTTGAAGTATTATGTTAAATCATTACCATTAATTAGTTTTAATTGATATAATTTTTATGAAACATGACTATTTGTCACGTTCTTTGTTCGGTTAACTACACAATCTTTTCAAAACAATATTGTATAATATAAATCTTAGTGAATCATATTACAAGAATGTTCATACAAAGATTTCAAAACGCATACATCACAAGACACCCTTTTTAAAGGGTTATTTAGCATTGATGACCGGGTGAGTCAGTAAGAAAGTATGTCGAAGTCATAATATGTGGTCAGCTTCCTTCACACAAATATCATTATTTTAGTACACGTCATCGATTAATCAGCTCTCGTAAAATAAATATAGATGAAGATTAGTAGCTGAGAATTAATGTTTGTAATATTTTGGTTGAGTCATTAAATAATACGTGTATTAGAAATCAGAAATATTTTGTGCCTTTCTATTGATTTGCTGACGATATTCGTATGCATTCGGTTATGTGTTATATTTTATTTTGAATGTAGAATATTTAAAAGGCTTCCTAATAAGCTCGTATCTATAAATAAATAAAATAAAATGGGTGTTTTCTGTTTAAATTAAATACTTTGAAAAAAATAAACATAAAATTTTTATGGAATTGAAACAAAAATAATTCAATGAGAATTTAATTTAACATTTGGTGACTTTTGAACAGTAACCAAGGTTTGCCTCAAGCACGAAGTGTCTAATTTCGCGTGGCCAAAAATGTATTATATAAAGGCCATACCATTTGCGCAATGTAAAGAAAGCATTTTCTTATGTAAATAGCTTGTTCAAACGATAGCAGCGGAAACGTATGTCGGTTAAAACGTTTTTAAATTACGTCCTCTTATCGTAATGGGAAATCGTTTCATGATTCTGTCTATTACGTATGCATGTTAACTTAAAACTGTATTATGAACCTACGTTTGTACAAATTAGTGGTAACAACTAACACCCACGTTACGTGTGCTTATAGCAATGGCAATGTTTTCTTATGTCTCTTGTTTGTCTTTGTACTAAATGAAATTTAATAATAGACTATTCAACAGTGTATTTTCTAGAAATGCCGTATCGCCTAGTCCAGGCTTATTGGTCGCTAATCTTCACGGATAAGTAATTTTATGGTCGGTACCAAGTATGAAAGTACCTTTGTTTTATGAATGTGTAAAGGTAAAACAAATTGTAACAAAGAGAGTTTCTATTATACTTCATAATAAAGAAATAAATAAGCTTAAGGAAAAGGTATATAGAGTGAAAAAAGAACGATAAATGTAAGGATTGGATGAGATATTAAAATACGAGCTTAAGAGAAAGAATCATGGCGTACACATTTCTATAATTAAAAGATTGTATTGTGACTTCTTGATGGAAATGCATTTTAAGTATTGAATTAAAGACTTTTTTACAGTATTTCCACTATTTATTAGAAAACTTTATTTAATTACATCGGGTTTCGAAAATTCATCATCAGGTAGTAAAAGGTTTACTGGTCTTTAATTCAGTACACATTTCTATACCGAAGAGAAAAAGGCCAGAAGAATACGTATTAATGAAAACTCATGACTTTATCAATCAATGACGCATCTCTTTAAAATCGAAAATAATCAAGTTGCTTCCGTATTCCATGTTCCTATTGTCAATATCCGCAATAAAGACGTAGGTAACACAACACCGTCGTGGGACTGTTCCCACAGGCGTGATCCAGTTACTCTGAGAATATATTCAATAACTTGATGAAATACAATCGACTTCTCAGTAATTAACACGATTTTATTCGGTTCGTGTCAATCGATTGGTGACAGCTTGTTGAGATAAGAACGTTCGAATACGTTCAAATATAGTCAAGAGCAGAAAGTTTATATTAATGTTATTTTACAAGTTTTTACTAGAACATTTTTATGAATATTAAAATTTATTTTTTTTTATTTATTTATTTATTTATTTCAGGTAACAGACAAATTTTGTACAGACCCATATTATATATATATCATAAACAATAAATACCTTACAGACTAACATACATACAGATTAATAATATGTATTACTATTGATAATTTAATATAAATATCATTTGTAGCTTTAAGTAACGGTGATTAATTAGTATTTTAAAAGAGCTTTAAAAGCCAATTTGGTAAAATAAACGATTTAAATTTGAATTAACGATTATATTCGTTTTTATAGTAATTATTAATGTCAATATTAACATTTAAATTAAAAGTTAAATTATTTTATTATAAACTATTTTTTTTACATTATCCTTATAAGATTTGCAACACATTGAGAAGGTCAAGCTTTCTTTTTGTTCGCGGCTTCGTCAGCCTTTCTCAGAACTAGTCAGACTCGCGCGCATAGGCCGTTACAAAATCCTGTTTCTTAAATACAGTTAACATATTGCTAACATCCGATTAAGTAATTTTGATCATCGAACCATTGATTACCATCCTGCTTCTAAGAAACCCTATATATTAAATATCATTTTCCTTTAAATAGCGTATTGTTTTACTCTGAAAGAGGATGTGTTTTATCGAATTCTGCAAATTGCTAAGTACAATGTATTGTTGAATTGAACAATTGGTTATAACAAGGCACGGTTTAGAAGAATTTTCTGTTGCAACAGCTTACGTTACTGACTATAAAGATAAGCTTAAGCTAAGATTATCTCTTCTAAAAATAGGGTCAATGCTTATTAAAATTTACGTAAGCATTTTAGGACTTAAGATACTAAAAGTTACCTACTATTCGTGTTTTCGTTATTCTTGTAAGACTTTTAAGAATTTTGAATTCGTACGATTATCGATTTTATAGTTTTATTAAAAAGACCACAATTTATAAAACTACTCAACCTTTTTTGTTCAAAAAACTAGATAATCAATGGAAATTCATGTTGAGACATCGATTGTTCTCAAAAATAGGTTGTTAATGAATATTCTACGTTAATTTATATGTAAATTTGTTTAGTGGTTTTTCTCTAAGAATCTACGATCGCATGACCTCATGTTCACCGATGGTTGTTACTTGTTATTCGCGGTACGTAATCACATCAGACCGGATCGTATTGTGCAAGTATTGTCTGAAACTATTGACATTTCGAGATGGGAAGAAATTAACAGCGTTGTGTTAACTGTGTGCAATAGGAAATGTATTGCATTCGCGTTTGAATTTATTAGCAATTTAGCAAACGCGTACTTTCAAATCCATTTAGAGTCCTGCAAATCCTTTTGAAAGAAACACTTCTATGGATTATCTTCTAAAATAGATAAGAGATTCTTAAACATTGTGATTATAGAAAAGGCTCATTTTGAAAAATAAATTAAGGACTCGATTACAGATTATTTCGTAAAGTAATTTAACATCACCGCAAGTTCCAAGGAAATAGAGCTAAGTATTACATTGATATTAACGTCTGTAATGCGAATATATAAGTAGGTATAGTGGGTGTTATGCGGTTTGCATCGGGGACAAAGACATTATTACTGTCGTAGGTTGATACTTTGGCGAAAACCGTAAACGTGTATTGACACAAGTGACAGCGTGTGGGACACGGACAATACCCGCCGAATTGCCTTTTACCAACTATTGTTTTAATAATTACATATTGCAATGTAATTTAACACGTCTAGTGACATTCTGAACACGGAATGCAACCCTGAATTCAGATATCGCAATACGCTGCGGACATTTAAATAGTATGTAGCAAGGTTAACGGGTTTCCATCACATATCACTGACACTAGCAACCTTTGACACTCACTGGCACTTATTTGGAAATCCTTATTTTTCACTTTTAGACACGCGTCGTACGCGACTGTAGAATAGTTGTATTGCGTGAGTACTGGCGGGCGCCAACCACAGGCTGCATGCGCAGGAGTGAGCGAAATAGCAGGCTGTGGCGCCGAGCGTGTCACGCCGTGAGTGCGAGCGAGACGGCTGAGAGGCTTTAGCGGGAGTCCGGTTACGTATCTCGATATGGCAGAGATGAAGCCTGTAGCGAGCTTTTTAAAAGTTTTAATTAGCGTCTCTAGTTATTAGTTGCGCATGCGTAATGTCTAGTACTGAAAGGTGTACGAATCAATTAGTTTTTTTTTTAATTATTTTATCGCTTTTTAGATGTCTTGTACGAGTATTATCTACTTCAAATTTTGAATATTTTATTTTTTAAAAAAGATTAAGAAAATTATGTTACTTCAAAAAAATATATAGATATTTTTTGCAATTTGTTCTTTACCTAAACATGTATTATATTAAAGGCTGTACGCACATAAAGGTAGTTACAGTGTAATTGATCGCATCGTAAAGCAAGATGACATTTAAAGAGAAAGGTTAGTATCTTCGATTCTCGTAGTTTTTCCTCACATCGCCTTAATAAACCTACGCCGCCTTTTACGTCACGAGTATAATGTTCCGGGTAATACAAGAGTGAGAATTTCTACTACTAGTTAACCAACTTAATAGAAAAACATAGTCTGCAATATCTAAACCACTTCTATGTATAAAAATAGACTTAGACGTACTTTTATACATGTTTGAGTATGATACAATTGGTTTTATTAATTAGAGTTAGATTAATATTTCGATGTCTATTTCATAATTTAAAAAAATCAGTATGTCCTGAAAAAGAAGGTTAGATAAATAGCTTTGTATTATATAATGAATTAAACATAGCTAAGTATATTAGCTAAGTTGATGTTTTTTTATATAATAAAACATAGATAACAAATAGATTTTTTGAGTCTGTTTGTTTGTTTGGAGTTATTTATTATTAACATAGATTAAATAAATATTGTAAGACTTTAAGTTCCGTTTCTTTGCATTGTTAAAAAAAATATTGAGAAAATCCGTAATAGGCTTTACTTACCCAGTATATTGGGTAAAATGTTTATACTTTTCTGCAACGCCGTTGGTTTTGTTAAAATAAATAAATAAGAATGAAAAAAGGAACGCATTATATTAAAAAAAAATGAAGGAAACTGAATACTTTTCTCAGTAGTTTATCAAGTCTAGTAGCAATCTGTATCAAGTCCCGTTGTTTGTGAAGCAACGCAGATAACGATGGTGTAATGCGACGCTTATCATATTGCGTTGGCTTGATGCATTTACACCGTCAACGATCTTAGGTGACATAATATGGAACGAGACTATGCAGTATAACCGCCGTTCTCTATATTCTATCTATCCCTTGATTTGCTTGCTAACGGCCGTTTTCAATATTCTATCTATCCCTTGTTTTGCTTAGTAAAATGAGGCAAATCTACCATTTTGCACTTACTTTGATTTCAATAAGATGTCGACGGATAGCTTTTGTTATGACTTTTGACAATCAAATGTCATTTAATCTGAGATTACAATCTATCCATAGTCTTTGGTACATTATTAAAAACGGCCATAAGGCAGACAAATCTATCCATTTGCACTTTGATTTCAATATGCTATCGACGGGTATCCTTGGCTATGAATTTTGTCAATCTTACGTCATATAATCATAACAATCTATCTATAAATTTCGATAAATTATTAAAAATGGCCGTAAACAAATTTTTGACGACCCGATTGGCGCAGTGGATACAGCAATGGTCTTGCGCCGGGAGGTGTGGGTTCGATCCCCACGAGTAGAAAATTATGATGCGATGAACATTTTAATTTTCTTATGACTGGGTGTGAATTTATCTATTGTATGTATGTATTGACAAAAAAAAGAATGTTTAAGTATGGCTATCAGCTATCTAGTCTCCATAATACAAACTTAACTTAATTTGGAAATAGCGTAGTATTAAGTGTCCCAGAATATTTATTAATTTCAAATGTCACTAAATCTTCATTTATAAAGACTGGCTTTTATCCACGGCGTTACTCGTGTGAATTACCTGCGTAAATTTCTCCATACCTAACTATATGTATGCAAAATATAAGACTAGTTGAGAAGATAAAGCGTAAGCGGTAACAATCAGACAAACTTGCTTATATATTATAGATGGGATATGTAACAAAAGTGTAATAAGAGTTTATATTGGCGCCAAAAGGCAACCGGCCTCAGCAGTGTGCCTTACGGCCTTTTTTAATATTCTATCTATCCCTTGTTTTGCTTACTAAAGTCAGACAAATCTATCTATTTGCACTTACTTTGATTTCAATATGCTAACGACGGATACATTTGCTATGACTTTTGTCTATCTATTGTCATATAATTTGGCATAACAATCTATCCATAAACATTGATACATTATTGAAAACGGCCGTAAGAAAAGACCTAGTTCAGCAGTGGAATGACAAAGGCTGAAGAGATAGACAGATTGATGGAAGAGTTTATAGGAGAGCTACATGGATGTCATCAAAACTTCTATTTATACAAGCTGAAATATATCAACCTAAATATCTAATCTGTAATTTAATGAAGACTATAAATTGATCGAAATATCGAGACTATAAAATAGTATTTTATTACTTAATTATGTCGACGTTCTGAAATAGCTAATAATAAAGTTGTTATTCTAAAAATCTAAACTTAAAATTCATCACATGTTTTTGAGAGATAAGACCAAGAAATCATTTAATGAGACAGAGATATTTTAAGTTATGATTTAGACATGTACAGTTTAACAAAACTAGCTATTTTATACGTGAAGAGTTTTCATAAGATATCCATGTGTTATTAATAATCCGAGAAGAGGTAGTATGCTGGCAAATAGTGCAAAAATGTATTTGGTTAAGTCTGTTTTTAATATTTGACAAGATTGACCCAAGATTTGTACTTATATGTTTTTGAAGCATCGTATTGAGCATCGCAATCTATTTCAATATATCTTTTTTTACTTTAAGTTACTAAAGGTTTTACGTACTATGTTTTGTTTTCATCTACGATGACTTTTTTTGATAATATGAGATAAATTTGTCTCCACCTCTCATCTATACTAATATTATAAAGCTGAAGAGATTGTTTGTTTAAACGCCTTAATCTCAGGAACTACTGGTCCGATTCGAAAAATTTTTCTAGTGTTCGATAGCCCATTTTTCGAGGAAGGCTATAGGCTATGTATCATCCCGATTCCCACGAGAGTGAATTCGCAGCTAATACTATATATACTATATAGTAGTGTGGTTCACATGCAGAACCATTCAGAAACAAATTAATTTAAAAAATACTAAGGACATTTCGCCTCAATCTCTCATATCACGCATCTCCCTATGTGTGCCGCGTGCCACTTCTCCGTCCGTTTCACCGAGACTGGTCCACCGAACTGCTTTCCGAATTATATGACATAGTTTTGACCACACTTATCATGAGACCAACTCATGTTTTGATGTTAATAAGTATAATCCAACTCATGGATATTGAGGGAAAACAAATATTAAACGAACATATCAATTAAGTAATACAAACATTACGTATTTGACTTTAAAAAACACAAAAAGGTTCTTTATGTAATTTAAACAAAGAGTTTATTCGGCAAGTCTAGATCTTTACTTTGCAGATAAAATCAATATAGAACACCTCTATATTTAATTTATTAATTTATTAATCTGATATAAATCAAAGATAAATTAAAAAGCAATTTTATTAAAGACAATCTACTATTAAAGTTTGACCAACTTCAAAAGCTTTATGAAAAGGATTGTGAAACCATAGAGTAATTACACATAATAGACACGCTAAGATAATGGCCGGCAATTCGCATTCCGAGTGTGAACCAATAGCCCTCGCCGGTCGCTGACGAAGGTCAGAGGACTAGACACCTCTCTAGAACTCTATGGTTTATACATTGAAGCCTTCGTGGCCATAACCTCTCTATGAATCTATGGTTTTAGAGTTTACTGTCAAAAATCCCGCCAAAGTTTGTAATGTTGTATAACATTGCTATAAATGAGTCTAAGGATGAAGTAAAATGAAATGGCGTTTGCAAATGGATAGGATTAAGAATAATTAGTAATTTTTTAAAAATAAATTAGCGAAAATTTGTGCAAAACAAAGATTAGAAAATCTATAGATGTTAATGGTCAAAGTTAATTGGATCTGCCAAAACCATCTTTTCTAGCGAATTGACTAGGATCGAGCTTAAAATTTTCAATTAAAATAATTTCATTTATCGATATGAAATATTAATACACATACATTTTCAATATACAAAACAATAAAACAAAGTTATATCGCAATAAATCAAACATATCAAGGTTCAACCACTCCTATGGATATTTATTGTTAGTAGCAAATTACTTATGCATGCATAACTATGAGAAGTCATTTTATGATGGTATAATGTCACATTCACACACCACTGTTAACTGATTACTTGCGTTTTATGCAAAATAAGCAAAAAATAACTTCGCGATACATCGTATAAATCATAAAAAATTAAAATGAAATAGCCTTATGTTACTAAGACAAATGTGTTTGATTTTAAAAAATGTCTGTTGTGTCATGTTTATTATTTTTCTTTTAAATCGTCAAGGTAACAATCATTTGTCTAAATTATAATTATTATATCGCTATTAATTTTATCATTTCAAAACACATCGTATTACGTCTGAAGGTGTTAGTAAAAAAATCATAAAAAGTAATAAAGAACGATATTTGAAATTTACAAATGATGTTCTAAACGTTTTACATCAAAACCACAATTAAAACATTAGTAAAGTTTTATCTTCCGTAACCAGCAATTAACAATACATCACCAGTATTATTAATCGTATCTTTTTCTAACAACTTGTATCATAAAAGTACGATTAACAGGTCTAAGGTATGTGAAGCTTTTACGTACATCTATACATATAATAAAACAGTAACCGAACCATTTCTGTACATTGAATATTTTTCAAAAAAAGTAATTGGTATGCAATATGTATGTTCTATAGAAACCAAAACCATGGTTAAATTTTTTTTTTCTGTTTGTCTGTTTGTCTGTTTGTCTGTTTGCCTGTTTATCTGTTTGTATGTGCGTCAATCACGTAATAACCACTAGGCAGATTTTTATAAAATTTCACATGCTGATAGACCAATATTAGGTGCAACTTATAGGCTACATTTTATTTAAAAAAAAATCTTTGGGGTGGCTCTCCATACATGTAAACGGAGGGTAAAAAAATAAATTCGCGAATACAACATTAAGTGAGGTTTCATTGGAAAGGTCTTTAAAAATGATATCGAGGTTTCTAAATGCGTTTTCTGCTAAAATAAATATTTTTTGAAATATACGCTTCTAAAGTCGTGAAAATGTCATACCACGTGACAATGTGAGATTTTGGTTGAGTTGCGGACATGCCTTTTTATACTCTTAACGTAAAGATTAAGACGTTAAAACACTCCATGAATCCTCAAAACCTTCATAAAATAACTAACTCTCTGCCTGCGGCTTGGTTCGCGTGGACTTCTATTTTCTGTATTTTTAAAGTGGCGCGCGCTCTCTGAGATTTTGATCAAACCTATTTCCATAGAAAATTATTAAAAAAACTATGGACGTGCGCATATATCACTGGTCCTGTGATCGTAATTTTTTAAATTTTTTTTTGTGCTTCTCCTAAAATACAGAAAGTAGTAGCCCACGCGTGCGAAGCCGCGGGCGAAAAGCTAGTCATACATAAGATGATAAGTAATGTAACGTATAAACGTTACATTAATTTACAAGTGAATAAAAATAACTCAATAATAATCTTATATATAAAAATGAATCGCAAAATGTGTTGGTAAGCGCATAACTCAACAACGACTGGACCAATTTGGACAATTCTTTTTTTTAAATGTTCGTTGTAGTTCAAGCATGGTTTTTACGGCGAGAAAAATTCGAATAATTATTGGGTCCACACGAGCAAAGCCGCGGGCGGAAAGCTAGTGTAGGATAAAAAATAAGGTAGTGTCTTCTAGACATACAATACTATTAATATCTACATAATACAACTATGAGATAAAAAGCCTTAATTGCACTTCACAATGAAAACTGTTATCGCACGTATTATCATAAACATAACATAACTTACTATTAAACTATTAAATTTAAATTAAAATGTAAAAACCGTCCCACATAATGCCCACTCATTATTGTTAAAGGGCTTAAGGTATAAATAAGGTGAAATTTGTGTAATTTCGTAATGCAATCAATGTTAACATAACGTATTATGGAGGTGGCGACGGGCGCCTAGGTGTCGGAAAAACTAGCTATACTTGCTTATCTCCAATCACATAAAGAAAACTCTAGTAGAGAGCGAATATAGAAAGGTTATAATATATTAATAGTACTTTATTTAAAATGGAAAGTGCTCGCGTTAAAACAATCACAAGATTATACTAAAGGTTATATAGTTTAAAGTATTTATTGTTTGAATTTTTTGAATAAATTGTATGCTAAAGAAAGTTATACAATAGATTATGTAGTACACAATCGTCATTGTAAGACATAAGTTCAAACATTACACTCTAAGGGATATATATATGATCTGTCTTTTTTTACGTTGGTTTTTTCTATTCATTTTTTATTTTTAGAATCGAGGATTACTTGCACAATTAAAAGCTTTTTAAAATGTAAGTTTAAACGTTAAAAAAATGAAATGGAATCCATTCAAACGCCTTACAGTATTTCACATTAGCTACGATAGATCTCAACGAAGTATTAAGGATTTATGGATCTAGTATAAAATCACTTCTCGTGCAATAAAACTGGTTAAATAGCGCGTTTAGATAACAATTTGGCATTTACGGAAGAAATAAACAACGTCCATTAATTTGTTACAATAATTAAATGGTGGGCAACAAATTGGATTCATGTTATTACATCTAGTGGAGGGAGTGGGTGGGTCCACGGTCACAGAGGCGTGGGTTTGATACTAAATACTGCTAATTGTCAAACTTGTTATTAAATAAAGGTGCGATATGGATTTTAATAAAAGTATTTGTGTAATGAAACAATGATATGATTTGTATTTTAGATGATAAGTAGACTCTTTTTTTGAGACATACCTAAAATTTATTTGAAAGCGATATGTCTATTATTAAAGAATAAAGTTGTATTAGCTCTTATGAAGTGTTCAAAATTTTTCATCTCAAACAGTTTAGGAGACCTTATATAAAAGTGTTTTCTTTTCTTTATTTATAACAAAGTTCATGGCAGTCCCATCGTACCTTAAACATATAAAAGTGTAAAACAAGATTGTTTGACATTTATAAGTCACGTCATTTCTAATAGACACATCACTTTATCAAAGTATGCCACACATTACCAAAGGTCCGAGGTACCCGTAATTATCGTACCTATTAGTATTTACCAACACCTCTGATAGATGTAAAGGTCTAAACAAGCATTTCAATGCTTGTGTTGTTTATATAAAGAATACATGAATAGGCAGGCAGGTAAGAGTTTTTGCAAAATTAAAAAAGTTTTTTGTTGCAACGTATGAAAATATTGTGATACGTACGATAGTCACATTGGTTTTTGTAAAATTATAAAGGTAATACATATAAGAGTTTATGGGGTAAACCATTTCTTGTAATTTTTATAAGTTTATGAAACTAATAATAATGAAGGAGAAACGGACTTTAGAGTTTAGACATATATAGTAAAACGGATTACTTCCCCCCAACCACACATAAAAATAAGTTTTTATATAGAGAAAGTCAAATACCATCCAGAGTAAAATGATAAACGAATCCATAAATCTCTTTAACAGTTTCTCTTCATTTTGTTTTTCAAAAGTGATAGAACGCCTCATTTAGTAACCCTACCACCTCGCCTATCAATCAACTCTCAAATTATTCATAATCGGTCAGTGGCACGAAACTGGATTTTAGTTGTATAGTGGATGTAGATCACGAAATGGTGCCCGTAGCCTGGCCAAAACCGGTCCACTGCAGCTGCGCGTGCGCACCACTATAGTGTTTTATAGTATACCTCTGTGTACAGACAAATCGGTATATCGTAGTCACAGATCACTACATAGTATAAAACAAAGTCGCTATTTCTGTCATGTGTCATGTTGTATGTCCCTATGAACGCTCAAATGTTTAAAACTACGCAACGGATTTTGATGCGGTTTTTTTTAATAGATAGAGTAACTCATGAGGAAGGTTTTTATCAGCATTGCACCCGTGCGAAGCCGGGGCGGGTCGCTAGTAAGAGAATAAAAGGCAGATGGAGTGCGGTCGAAGACTCGAGTGACGCCGAAAAGCATATACAAACTTCAAAAGCAAATACAAAAATGTTCGTCTAGTTTGACATAACACATCACGAGGGCTTCGAAATTTTCAAATTTCACTCACACAGATGCACGTGTAGTTAGCGTCACTTGAGTCTTCGGAACACTCCATCTGCCATATATTCTCTAATTTGTGAACGTAGTAAACTATGATGAACGATGGGTTTCGTAATGTCAAGGACTGTGATAGATGAGTCTATAAATTAAACGTGGTAGGCATGACGGCAAGATATGCTCATCATTTCAAAAGTTGCACTTTACGTTTAGGTTAATTTTTTTTTCAAGCGCTTTGTCACTAAAGCCAGAATACATATATGAATAACGTTGAATGATTAGGTATATTTTATAACTTAAGCGTCTTACTATTATTTATCCCAGCTCAATGTAAGCTATCTGTTACTTTTCTTATCAAAAAACAGTGATTTTCAATAACTTCAAAATAAGAAATGAATTTGTATGTTCAACTTTACATAATAAAAGTAATTACATCCAAATATTTATAACTTTTTATCAATTACAACATTGCGTCATCACGCTTGCGTGTTCTATTCCATAATAACGTACGTACATACGTTAACTATTATCTCTTGTATTACGTGCCTGCCGTACTAACTGTAACACCTATCTTTAGCCGTAACATACACAAACTAGAAAATATTTATTTCTACACACCTCGTTATCTTTAAAATATCAAAAACTTGTATTTTTTTAATGAATTCGAGCGTTCCCTCGCGGTGGACGTACGTTTTACCTCCTAGTTTTTTGGGAGTTCGGTTAAATTGTCAAGTAAGTTAGACATGTACTTATATTTAATATGATTGTAGTAGACTAAAAAATAAACTCATTTAAATATATTATACAACTAGCTGTTCCGCGCGGCTTCGCTCCCGTTGCATAATGATATTTAGCCTATGTTACACGTGGATAATGTAGCTTTCAAATGATGCAAGATTTATTTAAATACGTTCAGTAATTTTTGAGCCTATTCATTACAAACAAACAAACAAGGTTTTCCTCTTTATAAGTGTAGAAAGTTGATAAATTATACAAAACAAACGTTTTATGTTTTTAATTTTTATGTAGGTACTCAATTGAACTGAACAACCCAATTTGTGGTTATATCGTAAAAAGACAATAAATTGACACTATTAATAATTTATAAGACTATTTGTAGAGCACTTTTATAAGCCTGTAATATTCGAACAACAAAAATGTGTCTAGACAGGTCTGGATACCTAACCATAATTGAGATAGCGAAAACTTGAATTTGATAACGAATTTATAACAGTTTTATTATGAACAAGGGATTTTGGTCTTTAATTTAACACAAACAAAGTGTTTTAATTTGAATTCTTCAAATGTGATATACATTTTATAGATAAGTATATTATGTTTACTTCCAAGATACATTTCTAGGTTACTCAACATAATATCACTGATCAAAAATTTTCTTTTAAAATGCATACGAGAAAATAAGCCTCATAGACCAATCAGTATATATTATTTTAATAAATTTCGAATTTCGATAATAATAACGAGACATAACGCCTATTCTGTGAACATGAACGCCTTATATAATCTTAATCATTAAATAACATATTATAACAGAACGAATAATATACCACAATACTACCAAGTAGTTTCCTGTAATATCGTTTTAGTTCATATTTAATTTTATCATAAACTAGCTGCGCCCCAGGGCTTCGCTCCTGTGGGAATATCGGGATGATATATAGCCTATAGCCTTCCTCGATAAATGGTCTATCTAACACTAAAAGAATTTTTCAAATCGGACCAGTAGTTTCTGAGATTAGCGCGTTCAAACAAACAAACAAACAAACAAACTCTTCAGCTTTATAATATTAGTATAGATATTGCATACAACATTCATAACCACTAGCAACTATTGTATTTAAACAGCAATCGCTTTAATTTAAATCATATGTTCATGTATAACCAATTAAAATACTCGTCACTAGATTATTTCATAGTCAAGAATTTATATGGTGAAGGAGTATCTTTACCTTGTTGTTTATATTCTAAGTTTATAATGCTAAATAATAATGTACAATTTTGTATGATATATATTTTTTTAATATTTATTGAACTACCTTCTGATTAATTTTAGTAAATGTTAATTCAAATACAATAAAAATTAATTAAAACGTCAAGTGACAAACCACTACTTAGTGATGTCTCTGAATAGGATATTATGTGATCGCATTGTTTGTGAATATGGGTGTTAGTCTCCAAATCTTGAACTCAGTCACACTGCAATGACATCGTCTTTGCATAAAATTAACTTTTTACTTTGCCCACTGTTACCTACAGTTCTAGAGGTCATTGTAGCTGGCTTGTGTAATGCTAACCAGCCTCCGTTTGCAAGACAAATTCAATTATACACGCACGTCGTAATCGCACCCAGTGTCTGGCAAAATAACGGACTATGTAAACAGACTTTTAATGCTCAAGTTTTGTATCTTTCATCTTATTTCGCGTGTTGAAACTACACAACGATGAATGTTACGGAATAACTCGATTGTTTGTTGTTAATGTAAAGTTAAACATACTATTAAAGACATAAACCATTTTCATTCGTTATTCGGTGGGCTGAACACTGTTTGATCAGTGTAAGTATAAATAAAATTGTATTAAAAATTACGGTTCTTTTACATATTACACGATTTACTAACGCTTAGTTAGTTGCATATGTTAATAAAAATAAAACAAAAAATATTATGTCCGACTCATTCCCATTCGCTCTGTCATTTATATAATATATTTATGATGAGCTTTACCTCAATACAGGCTTTGTTCGCTTCTTTAAAGCAAGACGGAAAGATTTCTTTATAGTTAACAAAGACCAAGATAAAGGACTAAACTATATCTATATATAGTTAAATCACGGCACACATAAAACCAGTCTGCAAATGGCGGTGCAAATCGCGTAACAGAGAAGCTATTTTAAGAAAAACACGCTCACATAATTGCATCCATGAAAAATATGCAATTTAATATTGTTAGATGAACTCTCTGTGAGAGGTAAGAAATACTTGACGCTTATGTAACACTATAAGATAGACTTTTTGTAGGAGTTGTGCTCTTTGAGAAAAATTGCTTGTTCTCCTCCCATACAACTACAGTGGAATCAATTTTAATGCATATCTTTTATGTGTATATATTTTATATTTTATACTTGTAAAGTATGTCATAGTAATAACCGCTAATGTCAAGGATTTTTCATTCATGTGTGTTATTTATGTACAATTAATATCTAATTCATACCTTCAAGAATTAATTTCAATAAATTATAAAGCATTCCTGCTTCTTATTGCATTGATTGTTTTGTACGGGTTTTTGAAATCAACTTTGTAATCTACATATCTATCCTTCAGACTATTCATCTTAACAAATAATTTTTGTGAGAGAGAGATTTGATCAAAATCCTTTCATGTAACTTTTAAAAGATGGGGTTTCCGCAAATATCTTACGATAATCTATTTTTTCAAAGTAGTTGTCGAATGGTGAAAGAATTTTAAAAAAATCAGTAGTTTTTGAGTCTATTCATTACAAACAAACAAAGTTTACTTCTTTAAAATATTAGTGTAAAAATACTATAAGTTGTACAATTCACTGAATTCCTTTACGGCCATGTTGTAAGTTGTAACCCCTTACGTGGTTTGCGGTAAGACATACAACACCAACATAAGATAAAAGCTTAAAGATTGACCGAAGGAGTGCAAAAATTCAGCTCAGCCTGGAACGTGATATGGGGACACGTGTAACCAAAAAGTTTTGATATAAGGTACGGTTTTATTACACCTCATATTTGCGGTGTCTTTAAATCATCTTAAATTTTTTTAACGAGTATTTTTTGTATCTTTACAAACACGTAATTGCTTCTACCGTCTTACATGTGACAATTTTTGAGATATTAACTTTGAATAGAAAAATGTGTCAGATCGAAATACGACAAAATTAGGATATAAGTTTGAAGCCGAAATTTTAATAAAGTGTCCAAGTTACAACATCGACCTTTTAGATACTTTCGGTGTTTCGTTTTGAAAAACTTAAATGAGAAACTGTCAACGAAATTGGGATATTAAAAACTACAAACAAATCAGCCACGCAATATGGCTTGATTGATCCTTCAGTTTTTAAATTTGTTTGTAGACTTGAAGTAGGAATCTTTAGGTTACCAATACACTATTTATAGGGTGAAACTGCCTAATAAACGCACCAAAGAACTACGCTACATACAGGATGCTTCGATTTTTAATTCTGCAAAGCTTACAATACTTTCGGAAAATACCTATTTAATTAGACTCGAGTGAACAAGCTTAGACAACATGAAAGAATCCTTCTGTTAATTCTGCAACGTCACTGTTTCAAAACGTGTCGAAAGTTGTTCAGATTGGGGTCGGGCTAACCAGCGTATTGTTCGAGAGGTCACGTTTGTTCGACGTAGTCGAGGCCCCGCGGGTGAAGTATGAAAAACCATATTTTGTTACCACTAGCAACAACAACTAACTAGTACAACAATACTTCTTACTTTAAACACGTAAATTCGCTGAAATAGATATTATATAATTTATATTTTGTATTGTTACTTCTTAATGGAACTGCATCTTGATTGATGTACAAAAAACACTTCACTAGTTCCACAGTTGTATATTTTCTACACTATATTCATTATTTAATTGCAATTTAGACCGGTTTCCGACACCATTTTCAGTAATTTAGTTTTTTTGTACAAATCAATAGACTAAATTGTTGAAACTTACTTAACTATTATTTAGTATTTCTTGAATTCTTTTATAGGGTTTAACGTATATGCTAAAAGGAGTTCTTTTCCATTAAAAATACTTTTACCCTAGTCCATGTTCAAATGTAGGACTCGTATATTTATTACCTTACTTTGCATGATAGCAAACAATAATAGGTTTCAGGCTCTTTAATATCCTAAAATAAGCAACAATAAGACCGCAACTCATATTTAAGTAACATACCGCCTAAAGTATATGCCTATATTTAAAGGATAATTGATAACATACCAAACATACCATTAAAACACTTATTACTTTAACATTAATAATGATATCTACGGAATATAGTACAACATTAAGAATCATATTTACTAAATGTAAGTCGTACTTATCATAAAATTACTGTGAAGGTAGATGATAAAAAGTAGTGATGGCAAATGGTATAAAAGATCGGTGTCGCTATAGAATCGTCTCAGTATTGTACGTTAGCTTTAGGCTGTTACTATGCTCGAATAATGAACCAAAAGGTATACACTAAAACATGAGAAGGGAACAGTTTTATTTAGTGCCTAAAATAGCATCTCTGGACGTTGGAAAGGAGTATTGTTAATATTACTAACCTATTTTCCACAACTAGGGCATATATACATGCACTTACCTTAAGAGCGCAAAAAATACAGGATGGGCCGAGACAAGCGTGACCGGTCAGCTCACGAAAGCTTCGTCGGAAGATGTCCAGATGCCACAGCACCTGCAATGGATTAAATATATATATATAAAAATGAATTGCTGTTCGTTAGTCTCGACAACTCGAGAACGGCTGAACGGATTTATCTTATCTTGGTCTTGAATTATTCGTGGAGGTCTAGGGAAGGTTTAAAAGGTGAGAAAAATTCGAATTGCCGGGTCCACGCGAGCGAAGCCGCGGGCGGAAAGCTAGTATAGAATATGATTGTATGTTTTGGGATTTATTGGTCGTGTTTTGCACGTTGTTGCATTGTACAGATAAAGAATTGTAAGTAACGGAATGAAACAATAGGCTTATTCTCAGAATTTAATTACATTATAGTATAAAGGGGCTTAGGATAGCTTTATATTCTATTATTTAAAATGTATTTTATGCCCAGCTTACAAATTTTTATTTTTTCATTTTCAATTGTAACCATGATTAATACATAGTATAAAAATAGGGCCAGAATAGAGAACCTTCGAAATTTTTTTAAAGACGGTTTAAAAACAAAATCACTTCACGCTGTTTTTTCCTATGTATGCTCAGATTTTTAAAACCGTTTTTAATGCCGTTTTTTTTTAACAGACGAAGATTTGTATGTGTATAAAATCATCTCAAATAGCTTTCCATTACAGGTAACCGTAACACATAAAAGGTATTAATTCAGTAGAAATTAATATCTTCTACATCGTCATAAAATCATTTATTGTGTTTTTGTCCATTAATTTGGTTCATTAATAAAATTTATGGCAGGTCAATGATTTAACATAAAAAACTCCCACTGTAAAACCCATGTCTTATTGGTCGATGTGTGAAAAATCACGTTTTGATTCATTCAATAAGTTAAAAGAGATCGGTTCTAGCAGGGGTTCTCAAACTATGGGTCATAGAAAAAAAACGGCATCATATAGTCCAATAAACATCCGATTTTAAAGTACAACTCACTGTCCGCTCATACATCCCTATTTTAAAACATGGACTTAAAGGAAAAATAATGTTGTTCTATATTCGTATAGCGTAGCGTCAAGAGTGCCTATCTCGGAACCCCGAGTGGGCGCAGACCCGTCGGGCAGCCGCGCGGCGGTATCGCTAGAGGGACGCTGTGGAGGCAGACCTGCGCGAACTCCAAGTTGCTGACTGGCGGGAGGTGGCACAAGACCGGGACCGATGGCGTTCTCTTGTATCGGAGGCCAAGACTCACTTTGGGTCGCTGCGCCAGCGGAGTAAGTAGTAAGTATATTCGTATAGATCAATAAAAGGTATCCTATTAGTTATTACCAAATCCAGCCAATACTTTTTCTGTACAGATAATATTATTAGTTCATTAGTTACCACGCGGCATGGCTGTCACAATCATCCACGTACACGTATATAATATGAGTGAGATATATAAGTACCGCGGTCTTTGGTTTTGGGTTTGGGAACCTCTGGGTTATATCGATAATCTCACATCGCAGCCCGAACTCACGCCCGAACAATGGAGCATGAGAAATTAATAATGGGAATTGAGTACAGTTTCTAAGAATACATACAAATGCGAAAGTACTATGGAACTATTTGTACGCTGCAGTTTGTTTCCAACACGGTTTTATGTTTTGTAACTGATATCTTTTTGCTTTCTTCACCGCTAGAGGCGCTAGTGTAGCTTGAGATCTCCGAAATGTCACTTGCCACTGTTTACGAGAGGGTTGCACGGTTTTATTTGTTTTTAGCACACTTCTTAGGTATTGCGAAATATTTAATATAAAACATTATATACTATGGCTACTAGGGCTACTAACCGCTGCTTTGGGACAGTTTTATCTTTCGGAAACTAGTCATGTTTGTCAACATGCTTGATATATATTAATTTTTATTTTATTGTAAGTTTTGTTTAGTGCCAGTCTTAAAACAAACTTTTAAAAGTTATATTTGAGTTTTAATAGACCTTACTCGTCTAACAATTTCAGCAGACATATAGTTACTTTCGCATTTATGATATTAAGTATGGATTTGCTTATCAAATATTAGATAAGTGGAGCCAGGGTATATCGCTAGTATGTAATAACATCAAAATATCTAAATATCAATTTGCGTCAGCTGGCGACATCTGACGTCGCAAAAAATATGTATAAATTATTAACAAGGCTAGCCTGGATCTAATTAACCAGGCACTAGACAACACATTTTGTTAATTTACAAACATTAAATTAATTGTGAGTATAAACTAGCACAGAAGATTATAAAATAATAATTTTAAAAGGTCTCTCATAGGGTATGAATGTTCTTTGTTATACTTTAAACTATGTATTTCAATGTATATTTTAAAAATTATGAAGAAAACAACATGTCGATAGGTAAAATATTTAATTAGTGAGGGGTTACACTAAAACAAAAAATACAGATAAGCCCTTAAATAAGTAGTTTCAAAGAACAATGAGTATGAAATATGAATGGCGATTTTTTAATACATTTAAAATTGTTTGTTGACACCATACACATTCAAAACGAATGTAATAAAAATAGAACAATACATACAACGCGTCTATTGTAAAACATATTCAAAGATTACTAATCTTCATGATATGACTAATTGTATGTGGAGTCTTTTATGTATCCCTTAATATTTTCATTAAATAAAGAATTTAGGTACATTCTTTCGTTCGTTCGTCCATGTATTTAAAGGATAAAAGCCAGTTAGTTGTATTGTTAATTCTGTTCTTTGTCTGTATTTAAAAAAGTTCTTAAAAGACGCATATAATATAACTGAATGCTTATCAAATATTCTCCTTTATCACAAACAGGGCGATGAAAGTATTTGGTCCAATTAAAAAGCAATTCCTATAAGCCTTAACGCATTTATAATGAAATATAAATTATTTATCATATTTATATTGGAATACTCCTACATATTTCCTGCAACGCCTACGTGAATGAATTCAATTTTAAACCAGTTGTATAAATAAAAAACTATAAAGGTTAGGTCATGAGAAGGATATGCACAATACCGTTTACGGCAAAAACCGCATTGATTTACATATTTTTCACATATAGCTTCAAAATTATATAATGATTTATGATTTTCTAGTTATTTCTATTCTTTGAAAGCATAACGACGATGGCGAAAACGAATAAATGAAAAATGTATATATTAATACCACTAGTTACATAAAAATACGCATTTTAACGGACTTTTGAATCCTTTTGTGAATTAACTACTGAATGCCTAACTTACTCAAAGGAGGTAACCGCATTTCATACAGCCTTTAAATGAGAGACGATTTTATCTCTTTTGGCAGAAAAATGACTGCAAAGTCATAAAAGATATAATCATAATAAAAAGGTTACAACAATGTGCTAAAGTCTAGTCATTTCTGATTTCATAGAAAAGGTAAAACAAGAACACATTCCATTTAATTCAGTATAAGATTTTATGATTAAACCAGAATAAGAAATTGTTGGATTATTTCGGCATAAAGTAAAGAAAATACAGAAGGCATATGACAAAATTGATGTTATTTCCACGATATTCATGTGTGGACACGGGAACTCCGAACGGCATTCATTTATTATATTAAAGCTATTTAATTATAATTATTATACTTTACAATGCTTGAATATTTAACATGTGATATACTCAATATAAATGTTCACTTTTTAAAAGGGTTTCAAGGAAGTTAACTTTATATGACAATTATCATTCCTATCCCAGTCATCTTATTAGTTTTCTTTAAGTGAATCATAGTTTCATACATCAATTGTATTATTATTTTGCCATGCAACAGAACCTTTAAGTAAGCCATCGTATAAATTACCTGTATTAAAGAGGGTTATACTAGGTATAACCCTCTTAAAAAGCAGTGAGTATAAACCGTCTTATATACAACTAAGAACCGCATTAATAAGCCAAGGACGCTTTATATTTAAATTATTCATCAAACCGCCCATGCCATTGAAAATACTTTAAAAGATGATTTCGATTGCATACGTTATTCCCGTAGAAATTTCGTAGTGGGATCCCGTACTAAAAGTATTTTTTAGTA
>LQNK01000078.1:180077-192893 GCA_001586405.1 Phoebis sennae | reverse complement strand
ATAGAGGTCCATGAGGGAAAAACGACTCTCCCTTATCGAGGTTTCTGTCTCTCACTAATAGAGGTTTTAGGAGCTAAAAATGCAGGGACCTGGCTATTACTCTCACTTATAGAGTTTTCTCACTTATCCAGTTCTCACTTATCCAGGTTTGACTGTATATGTAACTTTAAAATCCAATTATTAGTTAAAAGCATTTTTAGGTACAATAGAATGCACTGAAAATCGGTTAAATGGTGAATGTTAATGCTTTTTATAGGAGAATTTTCCTATCTACACTCAATGTTATTACTAAGACTATGATGATGTGAAAATTTACTACACAATTTCACATGACATGTTCTTTCTTATTACGTACGTTATGGTCAAGCACAGTCAAATGTTTAAAAAAATTACAGAACCGGGAATATTTTTTAAGATATTCAAACGAAATATACAAAGGGAACTAAATAATAATTGTATTCTTTGTACGTGTTGGTATATTTGTGTACTGTAAGTCGAAGAATGTAAAAAATGAATAAATAAATAATAATAAATAAAGTTAAAAAAACTGAAATCATATTCCCATTATTAGTAGTTAATAGTGATCATATATAGTATAGAGCAATAATATAATATTTGCATAAATCATGCCTGGATTCACACGGTTCACCGCCTACGCGTTCGCAGAATAAATACCGAATATCAACTCAATTTCCATAATGTTAAACGACAAAAACTATTAGATTGCAACATAATAAAACGATTTGGTAGTAACTGAAGTTTTATTGAGAATTAATTGGAAAAATTATAACCAAATGACACAATATTTTTACAATAATATTACTTATATGTATTGGATTTTCTTAGATTACAATATTTTTGGATATTTATGTTTCTAAACGTAAGAACGTTACTACACGATTTTCGGAATCGTTTGAGTCCATATACTCGTATTAAGTAACAATAATTATAATACTACATATATACATTTTTTGTATTGGCTCAATAACTTAGTTTCAATTTAAAAACAAAAACATACAACTTTCCCTCAATAAATCTCACCAGCACATTACTGACCATTTAAACTAATTACTTTCTTATATACAACAATTAAACACAAAAAGGGTCAGTTTACACGTTTTTATGCATTTATTACACAAGGGAGTGCACTGATGCGATTATATTCACGGTATATGTTTATTAGACGCTACTTGGCCAACGTGGGAAGAAAGGGTATCAATGTCTTTGAGAATAGACAAAGTTCATGGTGAAGCGTGAAATGAAACATCAGAAGTGGGAGTAGTGTGACGTCACGCGTGTAATATTTAGGTGTCAATTAGGACAATGTGAGGGGGTTTTATGACATTATCAATTAAGGATTAGGTGCATAGGTGTTTAACCCTTTCCATAATGAGCTAGTTTGCTTACAATAATGACTTTATTATGGTCGATAAAATTTATGCAACTCTTAGATCGAATAAATAAGGCTAGATTATATTTTCATTTTTTAACTTTTTGCGTTATCTCGTGAAATCATTATGACATGAAAACTTTTTTTTTATTTTACTTGAAAATAATGGTCGGTACTTGGTAATAATGTTTCTAAAATAATAGGAATTATCTTTTTCGCACCAAACAGTTATTACACATACATTTAGCATCAAACACTTAATATGATAAGTGGTTAATAAATTTTGAACTGGAATACGCGAGTGAAAGACGAATAAAACAAGTTTACGTAAGTACAGCCGTTTACAAAAATGAAAGCTTGTAAAATAATGACTCGCTCAGTTTTAGTATTTGAAGCATAATATTCATAAGCGGAAACCGATTTAAATCACAATATGGATAGTGCACTTCCCCTACGGAAGCGCCCAAAACGTTTTGCATTTTGTGACGATTCAACCGTTTATAAACAAAGCTTGTTATCATAAGTCTTTATACACAGTTTTGAAAACTGTTTATAAACGTTGACATGGATATGTTTGAAAAGCCATTCAAAAGTAATTTGTGCACTTTTTAAAATTGCATATCTGCAATGCAACCTAATAGGATAGGATATATATCCCGTCCTACCAGGTTGCCTGGAAGAAATTGTAGCTAGCAATAAGGCCGCTTTTCAGTAGTACAAATTTAAAAATAGGAATTTCACTTTTCTTTACTTATAAATAAAGAAATGAATAAATAAATATGGGAAATAGAAAAAATGATGATTTTTTTGTATTTGTTTAAGAAGTTATTTGCAAGTTATTTGACTTTTCTGTTAACATTAGCTTAACAGAAAGATCTATAGGCCTAATATTGTGGCTTTAAATCAGTCCAAGAATTTTACAGGGCTTATAGTACTTGGTAAACGGTATCATACTTCAAGGTACGAAAAAGCATGCTCTAGTTATTTCAAAACACCAGCCAATATCAAGACATTGAAAAGAACTATTTACATTCAATTACATACACTAATTGCACGTGTTCACGATCAACTTCAAACCATACAAATAATATGATTTCACCTTTATTTCAAAGTGATAAAGTACAAAATGCATTGTGGTAAAGATTCAAGTAATGTACACCGTGACAGTCACGCTTGAAAAAACATGAAATCAAAAGCTAATGTATGAGACTGACTTACTAATGAATTTGTAACTGTAAAGATTCAACGTCTTTTTTACGAGTGCTCGCAGAGGCTAGCTAGGCTGCGAGGCTTTATAAAAAACTACGATTCAGTTACGCACTTTTATGTTATGCATGTAATCCTTACTTAATACTATAAATGCGAAAATAGTAAATAAATAAATAAATATTCCTGGACATTTAACACAACGCCATCTATTTCCAAACTAAGCAGAGCTTATACTATGGAAACTAGATAACTGATAGACATACATTAACATACATACATGTTTAGTAAAAGTCTGTATCTTCTTCACGCCTAAACCACTGAACCAATTTGAATAAAATTTTGTAAGATAGCTTTTATCCCGGGAATGGCTGAATGATAATAGATGTACAGGGATGAAACCGCGGGACACGGCTAGTATGCATATAAATTTTCCTTTGAATCACTCCATCTATTAAAAACGCATCAAATTCAACACATTAGTTTTACGATCTAAGCATTTATAGGGACAGAAAACGGGAAGCGTCTTTGTTTTATACAATGAAGTGTTGAACTATCGAAACCTTTTATAAACCTGCAAGTTAAAGCTTAAATTTTTCAATAATTTACCCAAAATCCAGTTGTGGGTAACTCTTTTATTATTATCAATCTTAAATTCTATTCGAAATAATTTATCTTACTTCATTCTATGTTTGTGAATAAAATAATGTGATTTATTTAAATTGTACGTAGTGTACGTAGGTAGTAAAGATCCGATAACATGCAAATTGTACTAATTTTATAAAACAAAACCAAGGCATTTCTGGTCTGTAATTACAAACTTGTTATTCGCGTTTCTTTACAATTCATGAGATGAACACCTGTGGTTAAAATTGTAAATGGTACGGGATATGAGGTAAAATGTCAGGGGACTAATTTATATGGTAAAACAGTTAAATGTTAACAAGAAAATATAATTGTACGAAATATATAATGTGTACTGCTTACAAAGGTCTTTTGCTTGGGGCTATAAAAATAATCAAGAAATTGAATTATTATTATAAAAATGTGGTACAACGCTTAAAATATTGTGAGAAAACACTATTATAATTTTTACTTTGTGTTTTATGTAACCTGAAACTGTAATGGTAAATTATATTGTTTTAAAATTTGTCTAAAAAACTATAAGTTTTGAAATTCATTACAAACTATTAATCTTCAAATTCATAAAACGAATACAAATTATATATTAATAATTAAATATCAATCTGCAATAAATCGGCATTGTAAGTTATTACTTTAAAAATCTCTTCAATGATCGAAGTATGATTACATCTTACATATCATAACCAATTAAACTACCCATGAACTAAAAAATCACAGCTATCTATTTCGTGTTGGTATATAATAAGAGGTGAAAGAGGCAACGGCCGTAACCGGTTGGACCACGGACGAGAACTGTTTTATCTTAGATAATATACTTTTTGTTCATCTCTTATACGCCATTATAGAAGGATTTTAGTCCTTAGCGACTGATGGTGAATTAATTGAGCACGTATAATTCAAAGAATCATGAAAATAGTGTTTTTTTGATCTATCTCGTTTCCGCGACGCTATCTGCGGGAACCGAGAAAAGTATACCTTCTGAGGGTAAATACGACTAATGAATTATCATTGTGTAATTATCATTAGAATTTGTAGACTCGATCGATTAGTACATATATATTCAATAGTGAACACTATTTACTAATAGTGAAGCCGTGCTCTGCGATTGTAAAGGCGTAGTATAGTAATGTAATGTAAGTATGAGGGGCATATCAAAATCGGAAAGATATAGATCCCACAGTTAGTTTCAAAGATAGAAACAATCAAACGGGCCGAAACAAACACATTTTTCACTGTATAATATTTATATCTTTCATATACATATATGGCTAATCAAGATAGATTATGAGACTTCGAATAAGAAACTTAAACATGGTATTTTTTTACAGAAATCTCCTATATTATACACGTGGTCAATCTCTAACATGGTCATTTAGTAACTCATTAGGTTATGGTAATTATGATAAGTTTATACCATAATTAACAGACTCGTTTGAGTACGCGAGCGACAAATGACGTCAGACTACATTATTGGATTAAGATTGATGATGAATAAATATGTTTCATTGCTTGGAATAATCTAAGTGGTTTCAGAAAGCGAGTAATTGTAAGCGGTTGAAATTTACCTACGTTACTTTTACTTTTTGTGTAATAATTGTATAGTTTAGTATATGTTAAATGTTTTATTATTTTTTCCTGTTTGAAAGTGAATTTCATGGACTTTTCAATAAGAACGATATTTCGTTATAGTAAAGAATAGCTTTACAAATAGCTTGAAATAACAATTTTAATGTGTTTTAAACATTTATATTTAGTAAGAATAAACTCATTTAGCCTTCGCAACTATCAGATGATTTGAAAAATCTGATCGCAATAAGCAAGATTATGAAAGCTTATATGTTATCTAACATTACTTTTAACTAAAACTAACTAAGTGTACTGACACCTAGTTAGTTTTAGTTAAAAGTTAAAAAAGTAATTCGGAAAATGTTCTGTTATACAGATAAAAGAACATTTTCCCAATTACTTTTTTAACAATCAAAGCCAAAAATCGTTTATCGCATCAAAATTTACGCATCATTAAGGTTCACTCGCCGAAACGAGCCCTAAATACGAGCCTTGCGAAGCATCCCCATAATTGGGGGGACCGGCCAACCGTGGGTAGGGTTGCCAACTTGCCACTTACCAGCTCGCCGTACCTACGTAAAATAATGTTATATTTGATAATTTATAAAATTGTAGTCCGTGACTTTGTTGTCATTAGTCCTAAATGTAACGGATTACAAAATACCGCCTGCGATTAGTTTGACTCCGAAATCTATGTTAATAATAAGCATCATTGTATTTTTGAAGTAAATAGATGTGTCTGTGACTTTATCCTTAAATTTGTGTAAAAACTGCGGGCAAGCTACACTATAAATTTATTTTTTTGTGCAAAAATAATGTTAAAGGAGTTATAATAGCTTTTTGATTATTCCATTACTCTTAAATTGAATACAATAAGATGCAATTTTACGTACTTGTTATTAATGAATCTGTTATATTTTAGTTATATTTTATACTCTATACTACGTACAATGTTCTTGTATTAAATCTCTCTCTGTTTAATGTCACGTTCGCCTAGAAGACATGGCATGTGCCAATTATGTTTTAAACTTATACTGAGGGATGAAGTTAAAGAGTCAATTTAGTTTAGTTAGTTACTCATTTTAGTGCAAGACAAATTGCTTTTTATCTAAGCTGTGTAGGCCCGTAATTCGAAAAATTTGAGGAACTTAAAATAATGCAGGTTCTATGTTCTTATTTGTAAACATTTTGTTGGGATGTCTATGTCAGGCTTTACCACCGCTTGGCAACCCTAGCCGTGGCTACCTGCACTACCTGTAGTTAAATCCCATTTTAAATGTACAATTACATATAAAACATTTTCTATCTCTGTCCCACACGCGGTAAACGTATTGCCGTCTTTTTCGTTGTCGTTGATGTCTTTTGATGGCCCTTTTTGGATAAAATGATGCTTTTCGAGTTTTATAAAACTTTGCAGGTATATTATTTGTAAAATACGTTAGAATTTATATACATATATTCATAAGTATAGGTGTTTGATGACTAAATTTAAAAAAAAAATGTATGGTTAAGGTAGAGACAAACTATCGTTATTTATTAAAGTATTGGTATTATTATTTCGTTTTATTTTATGTTGTTGGCAGCTTTTTATGAGGAATAAAGTAGCTTCGTTGTTTCAAATGAAACAAAAGCCAGGAAGGTCCGGGAGGGGAAGAGATTCTGGATTCAAAAGCCTTCGAATACCGGTTCGGTCCCAACCGAACTAGCTCAGCTATACTTAAAATTAACTTTTCAGGGTTAAAAAACTTCACAATTCTTATAAAACCTTAAGAGGACTTAAAATATAACTTGATATTGTATACAAGTTAACATTATTAAATAAATTCAAAATAAGCCTCTTGTTTTGGATAAAAGGTACCAAACATTTTCAATTTTGAAATTTGAAAAAAAATATTGTGTAAATATTTGTGCTTCACTTATTTAAACATTAGTCACTAAACATTACACATTTTTGTAATAGTAAACATTGCTAAAAACGTCTTTTTCATTCATGAACCTAGCAATTATTATGAAGATGAACAAAAACATACCTTCGCGCTGTGAAAGAGTGCACTATTCCGATTAACCTTCGCCTTAGTCATTTTGAATCCTTATCACAACACAGTTTCAGTCACAACACTGGCATGGTGATGAAAATCCGTAAAATTCTGGGAAAGCACGGCGCACTCGTGTTTACAAAGTGAATCTACGTGGGAGTGTGATGCGCGTACGCTGGGGCGACGCTAGCGCCGCGGCGGGTTTCGGAACCCGCGTTTTCCATTTGAAATTCGAAGGCTTTGGCGGCCATTTTGTTCTCCATGGGATGGGTATTGGGATAGGAAGTTGTAGTCCGGTTGGGTACACAAAGGAAGGCTGATTTTTATACGAAATGCTATACCCTAGTAAGGTGTTTTATAGTTATCATCTGCTATACACACTTTAAATTAAAGTATACATTTCGTATAAATACCCAACTTTATATGAATTTCCTATTTAAATTATTGTTACTGTGAGAAAATTAATTAAATTTTTTTTTTAATACAAACATATCCAACAAACAGTTAGAAATGGAAACAAAATGTAAAAACTATATGTATATAATTTTATTTATTCAATATTTTAGTATGCTACTGATCAAATAGCAATATAAAAAATCCTTGTATAATAGAAAAAATAAAACACAATACAGTTTTTATATCGCACTAGCAGGTGCGTTTTACAAAAACTTTTGTCGGTGATCTCAGGGGGGGAGATCCAGGCAACGATGCTAAAAAAGATAGAATACTACGCCCCAATACTTTGACGCACCTTGCGATTTCGGGGCAATAAATTATGTGTTTCGTATTTATAATACTACTAGCTGATCCACGGGGTTTAACTACCGTAGCATAATGTTATACATAGCCTTTGTTACTCGTGGATAATGTAGCTTTCAAATGGTGAAAGAATTTCTAAAATCGGTTTAGTAGTTTTTGAACCTATTCATTACAACCAAACAAACAAAGTTTTCTCTTTATAATATTCGTGTAGATTATGAATCTAAAAATAGAGAATTGCAACACGATTATTCTAAGATAAAGTGAATAAAAGGCTATCATTTGTATTTGCTCTACTATTTAAACATAGAGAAATATTAATATATCTACATTAGATTAAATTTTACCTTCATAATTCTAAGCATCCTTGTTCTGCAATACAAACAAGTTCTGAAAACTTACAAGAATTGTTTTTATAGTCGCGTGCATCAAAAGAAACCTTATGTATTCCACCATTAAAATCTTTACATTCCTTATTAATTTTAAAATCCTTCATTTCATTCCGATTCATTAAATTTATATAATAACTTTTAAAAGAATATGATTATATTATCATAATCATTAGTTAAGTACGTTGAAAATAATTGCTAAGAAACAATATTCAGGCACCGTATTTTTTTGGTTTTTAACTTCTTGCCATAAAACCGATATAATATACGGTTTACTTAAATATAGCCAGCTCAGCTAAATATGTATAGCAATTATAATCATTCATGTATATCCAAATTGTTGGTACCAATCTATCACAATAATACGTATACGTACAACTTTGATTACCACCTCATATAGAATCTATTTTGTACTGCTTTTATTTCCTTTACCTTCTATAATGGTCAAGTCACTACCCAAACAAACACGTACTCGAACCGGTTATAATTTCTTTCCCGCCAAGACGAAGGTTTGACAAATGAAAAATAAGGTATTACCAGTTTTTAAGGTACAGTTTCGATTAACATACTTTCGTGTTTAAATTATAGTAAGCCGTAGTAAAACGAAACCAGTTTTTGGGATAAATAGTGTAAGTTGAACCCAAATAGGCCCGTTAGAAAGTCTCCAAACGGCGACAGTGCCTGATAACCACATTTATCTATATTATAAACCAAAATGATAATATTTTTTACTATATTATTTTTAAAACATTCCATTTTTCGGCTTTTTATTTTGTAGTGTACACTAGAAATTATGATCAACTGATATGTAATATAATATGTAATGTAATAAACTTATTACGTAGGTACCTACATAAATTATAAAACGATATATTTTTTTTTGCATAGTACAGTTATCTAATCCTTAATACCTCTATGAAAAAAAATATACATTTTGTCAACAGAACCAGACAAAATACTTCAAAGAACGAATGTTGTACTAAATATTGCTATAAACAATTTTAAAGAACGCCTTACAACTGTTACAGCAAACTCCTCACAGAACAAACGATGTGAGTAAAATTCAGGCGCTACATTTTATATTTCCTTAAAAAGTTGACAAACATTTCTTTCCTTAAAAAAGCTTGGAAGGTTTTAATTAATATTAAAAATTATATCATTTCTTGCCTATACTCAACTCATACGGAATTTTGTTTGAAATAAACAGTAAGTCTTCAATAAGCCACGCAATTCGCCACGATCCATTGTTCTCTTGTTATAACAATTTTGTTTAACTTTCCAGACATGAACCGAGACACATGAAGCAACATTCCCACGTGTATTTCACAAATGTTGTCATTAATCACCTGTAAGTTCACGGAGTTTCGATAAAAAGCCTTTTAAAGTCGCAATCAGGAAGTATATCTTACGTTTTAACTGGCAATACATTATACTCAGTAAAGTACCCATGATAGATATGTACAAGTTTTTTGCTATAACGTAAACGAATAGTTTTTCTAATGAATTTTCTTAATTACTAAAATATTTTGAATTAATACAATCAAGTGGCGCCTGGCAGATTTTGTTCTACTTTTTGCCTTCATGTAAATAAAAAACAAAAGCTGTCTTAAATAAATAACATTTAACATAATATATGTAATAATCGCAACTATGCTTTATTTTTTTAAATTGAATATCAATACTTAAGCATCCTTAATTCAAGTTTTAATCCAACATATTATTACCTATTACTAAACCAGAGTTATACTGTATATAGTTATACTATATGCAGATATAGACTAATAAACCACGGTATTTAAACTCCCATTCATACTTTCTTCCTCAATTAAATCACTTAATGAATAATTTGTTTTACGTAACAAGTAACGATGTGCTTCGAAATGCACATAAAACATAATCGTTGCGGGATCAGGTCTAGACGGTAGCTAAAAACTAGAATGACTGACTAACACGCGATCTTTAATGTATAAATAAAAGATACGGTTTCTAGCTTATTAATGAACATCGTATTAGTTAAAACAGCTGTTATTGCAAATAAATATATTTATAAGATAGTTTTTGTAATAGTTTTTAATTGTGTAATTATTACGGAATAAATTAAAATATTTATTTATTTTTTAAAATATTTGTTTATTTTTTAAAATCTTTTGTTGTTTTGTTTTAGCAATAGCTGGCCTCGTCGCAATTAAGCGTTTTCTTCCAGGCAACCTATTTTATGTTATATTATAAGTTGATGTATTTAAATGTTTAAACAACAATGCTTTTAGCTTCACAAATCGTAACACTGTTAGCACAGGTAGCACTGTTTTCACAAATTTTTGTCCTTAAATTCTTTAAAAAAATTACCAACATTCATACTTATGGATTTAATTTTAAGTAACTTAGTTTAAGTCTATTGTGTCTGTGAAAAATTAGATGTACTCAATTTTAAAAATTCCTCTAAGATGTACAGAAAGATGAAAAACATTTTAAAATTTGATTGGAACACACTTATTTAAGAAGGAATCGTTAAATAATTTTTCTTCAAAAGTAAATGTGATATGCAACGACAAGTAATCCGGAAGGTAAGCAGTAATCCATGATGCGCAACTGCCCTATATTCTTCTCACGACGGTCACTTCGCACTGCAAGTTGGTCTGGTGGGAAGTTTGATGTAACGGGAGATATTTTATTATATTCTACATCTTTGTTGCCTCTATTTCTTCCACTTAAAGGCGGCTTAAAATATGTCTTTTTGAGAATCGTTTATATTTTTCATTTCAATCTGACTTCGCCAAAATGACATAGGTTTCAGAATTCTAATTTTTCAAAACTTTCTCAAAATGGTCTTAATCTTAAACAACTTCTACAAAATAATTGCAAATACAACGAAACAAAGTTTTCTGTGTAAAATAGTATCCAGAAATAATAAAAAAGGACAGCTTTCGTTACGTGTAACTTACGTGTTCTCACGCATTAATTAAGAGTCACTATGCCAACGATGAAGTTTAAATGTCATACATTTGCATATCCTTTAACTAATTAGTTTTTTACTGTTTTTTCTACGTGCCACTGTTATCAAATATAGCGTTCATATAATTAAACGATCAAGTAAAAGCAGAACATCTACGATAAATATTTCATTTTATTCTCAAAACACGAATACAGTAACAGCTACAGAAAACAATAAATTTAATAGCCAAAACACACATTTTAAGCACATTTTCACATAGGTTAAGTACCTGACCGCAATAATAAAATCGTAAGGCGGGAAGCGTTAGGCGACCACTATCCCACACCCATCCCGATACCATAAATAAATCGATACAATTGCTAATGGTTCTATTATTATTGGACCAGTGTTTTTATCAAAGAAGCTAACAAAATAAGTAGGTAATACTTTTGCTATATCATCTTTTTTCAGTGTTAGGTGATATTTTCTGATACTCGATAAAATATTTCATTTTAAAAAACTCTTCCAAAGATTAATACGACTTAATGCATCGTAATATTCTTTGTATAGAAATTTTACGTATACGTCCACTAATACTGTGTCCTAGGGATCGTAGAATGTCGTAGGGATTAGCCTACACAATTAGTTGGTCATTGTCATATAAATCGATGTATAGTATAATTTTCCTCATGATTCCATAAGATTTGTTCAACACATTATGTGTACCAACTCGAATAGAAGTTCTTACTAGATTTAGGCACATGAATAACATTAACAGCTTAATTTTTTAGAAAAAAACAACTATTAAACTAATAGTCCATATATTCAAATGAATATTACAATCAGTTTTATTAAGTAATATATTGATATGAAGCACCTGCGATATAAGATCGCTTGGGCGTCTTGCACCGTTGCGTTTCCCACACCTCAAGATGGTTAGATTAAAGTTACGCTATAGTTCATGCCTCAATATTTTCTCAGAGGTGAAAGAAAACTTTATTTGGGTGAAACACTAATACTTCATTAAATTCTGACGATTATTTATTAATTTAAAGCGATAAGTTAACTTAATAAGCTTTGACAACATTTTTTATAGCTCTGGATCACAATAAAAGTTTAAATATAGCTCATGTGTAGAAAGTATGTCAATCTCAGAGGTCGAAAAGACTTAAATATTTGGTATTAAAGCATATTAAGTCAAAGAAGACTTCATTAATTAATATAATTATTTAACTTCGTATCTAAAAATATCTCCTACGAACCTTTTGCATAATTTTCGCTACCTGATGACATCGTAAAGAAATAAAACTTTAAGTGGTAATTGAAATCACAAAAAATAATTTTTTATTATTATAATACCAATTGATTCATAAAAAAATCTCCTGCTAAGTGGTTTTCTCGTAACATTTCACACATTCGCACTTGTGAAATACAAAGTCCATAAATGAATAATTTATAGTCATAAACTTAAGCCTGACACACAACGTTGAACTTTTCAAAATTAGGTGTCGTAAAAACCACGTAGGATGTGTGAGAACAAATAATCAAAAAGCTTTGGAATTACGAAAATGTGCCTTATTTCAGTGGAGTAATAATGAATTTTGTTTAACGTAATAATAATAGTAAGGGTTAAGAGGTTGAAGGGCAAGTAAATTCAAAATTTGTAGCTTACATGCAAGATAATTAGTATGCCAAAGGTTGTAAACAATCGATAAGTTCAAATCAATTGTAATTGAAATGTAATTTCTGAAAACTCAAGACACTAGAAATAATCATATAACTCCAGGTTAAACTTTATTTAAAGAAATGAAAAGTTAATAATCCTACAAATCCCATTTTACCAAATATATGTGCGAAAGTTCCTGACGATATATATGACGATGAATTATGTTA
>LQNK01000078.1:160895-179351 GCA_001586405.1 Phoebis sennae | reverse complement strand
ATTATCATTTCATAGTTCATGGCAAAATTATAGTATTCTTTTTTTGATATTTCTTTCTACTCTACATTAGGTAGCCTGGGAGAGACCGCTCTTTAGCGATAAGGTCATCGTTGTCGTATTGTTTTTATGTATTGTGTCTAGGGATTGCTCCCGGGAATTCCCGGTACTCAATTTCCCGGGAATTCCCGGTACTGAGATCATTGGTCCAGTACCGGTACTGGCTCTTCAAGTCCCGGGAATTTCGGTACTTTCGGTACTTTTAAAAAATAACATTAATACATTGTTTAAAAATGTTTTCGCATACGTTACTAGACGCAATGAGTAAATATTGAGTTACTTTATATTTTAAACACTTTATTATACAAAAATCCCCATGGCAAAGTAGCATCGTAGTAGTACTAGTGTGTAAGTCATCACAAAACAACCTCCATAAGACACAGGTTTGCGCGTTTGCTATAAAGACCCCATTTTGAGCACGGAGGAGTAGTTCGAAATACAACCAGCCGCACATTTCCACCACCGCACGTCCCGCCGTAACCTCGACTTCCAACCACACCATCTGGATGGTTGGCGATCTACACCATACGCTTCACCCGCAACTTTTTTCCTCGAACGGTGAAAATGTGGAACGACCTTCCATCTGCGGTATAACGGAACAAATTCGACATTGGCGCCTTCAAGAGACGAGCTAATTTGTCCATCAGAGCCCGGCAAAGCACCCGTGATACGGGTGGCGTTGTACGGGTACGTTGGCGGTTGGCGGTGATCACTTAATATCAGGTGACTCATTTTGTTCCTTTGCCTGCTCTGCCATATGTGTCAGAGCAGGGAAAGGAACAAGGTGTCTATGTGTGCTTGAGCGCATATTGTATGAACGTTGCCTTATTTACGTTATCTTTTGTGTCGTTGATACTTGCCATCGATTGTTTTTCATAACAAACTTTTGAAAATGGAGGCAAGAAGAGTTATTTTTTGTCTCTAACTTACTCCCACTCCTCCTTACTAGTGTCAGGCCGAAACGGTTATTTTCATCGGTTGAATATTCGGTTAAGAATGCCATAAATTAGCAAAGCCTCATTCGTCCTAACCATTTGTTATAACGATTATTCTAACAAAAAAATCTTAGAAGCAGCCTAGAGTCTTGAAGTTGACTGTGTTGTAATACTCCTGTACCTCAGAGAGCGCGTAAAACCGTCACTCCTGCGCCTGATCTCACTGAGGTCTTGTCGGTTTTGTTTTATCGCCTTTCTGTCAGCGCATACCGTTTGCTGTCTCATCGGGTTACGGGAGTAATATAGAGAGCGCCGTGTATGCGACCATAAACACTCGTGCAATATAACATCTCCTGCGTACCCGGCTAGTCCCTGTTGAGATTGGCCCCCATGGCCGATGTCAGTTCGACAGGCTATAAAACATCTACAAGGCGTTCAATTGACGTATCACGACGTCTTGTAACATGCCTGAAGTAGGTGAGTTTGCGAGACTGTACAATATATTTCTAGCATCCTTTCTCCTGGCACACCATATTTCAAGAGCATCTATTCACTTCTTTTCACTCTCTGGATGAGTTTCAGATCGTTTCCATCGAGCTAGGCTGCAAAACTAAAATTGTCGATGCAGCTCAAATAGCTGCCACAGTCAAATGGAGGTGGGCAGCCCAATTTGTCATATGCCAGACCAACTATGGCTCTAAATCACTACATTGTGTCACGGCAAACCAACGAGATCATTGTCATCTAAAGCTTTACAGGCGCGGGGGGCGTTAGCCTGGTCAACTAACATTCTCTAGTTCGAGTTATTACTGGCTTTTTGAAAATGGAGAGAATGGACCTCTTACAACATCACTTTGGTGTCCATTGGTACGTCGTCCATCCATCCGTCCGTCCGTCCAAGCTTTGGTCTACCTCGATTTCGACCATATGGTTTACCGTCTAGTAGACGTAGGGATATTCTAACCTCGTCCATCCTCACTACATATCCTGCGCGGCGAAGCTGTCCCATGCTAATGGTCTAAACAACTCATATAACTCGTGGTTATAGCGTCCCATTTTCCCATTCTCCAGCTCAGGTCGAAAACTGCGGATGATGAGGCCGATCTGCTAATCTTTGGATAGAGTCCAAAGAGATTGTGGGACGAAATCGATCACTTCCTTGTCAACAGGTACCTTATCCCAAAATCGTGATAAGTGGAAAGGTTTTAGGGAGGTCTTACCCAGCATTGAGACACACCAGGCAAAAATACGAGGCTTTGTTTGTTTTTTTATTATTTTCATGTTCAAAGACATGAACTTCATTTACCGTTGGAATACATATAATACATATTATAAACATTTTTTCATTAAGCTTCATGAAAAATGTTGTTTTATTGCCTTTCTGTCGACATAAACCGAACAGACAAGTTGTAAGTATAAACCGCGTTAACTGTTGTAAAATTATTGCCTTTTGTTTAGATATTCTGTGATATTTGTACTCAGTACCGAAATTACCGAAATTCCCGGGAATTCCCGGTACTGGCTTGGGTCTGGTACCGGTACTGGCGATGGCCGTTTCAGTACCGGTACTGCAATCCCTAATTGTGTCCAATAAAGTTACATTAATTTCTTCAATCATTCATTAATACTGAAAAGCATGAGTACTAAAAGTTAAAAGTTACATTTGAAATGTCGCTTAGTGGATGGAATGGATAAATAATTATTTATTTCAACTCAGCCATAATTATTAAGAAAAAACAGACCTCCATGTCAGCACCAGACGTTTCCTATAATACCCCACTTCCCATAATTTACAATATTAAGGCGTAGTTTGATGTACAAATAATGTTACCGTTATTAAGTTTTAGGCGCCTCATTGTTGTGTGAGAGTTTGAGTATCGTGTAAAAGTGTTTTAATTTTAAAATTTCATTCCTGTTTATAATATGGATGTTTCACATATGTCAGCTAGAGATTTTCAAAAAATGTACTTTCATGCTTGACAAAAGATGTGTAACGTTTTTTAGGTATTTCAGGTTTACCTTGACGTATTAAAAAATATAATATATGTATTTGACTATGAGTCTTACATCCGTATTCACTAACGATACTATGAGTTTCCACAACGTACCAAGGCCCAATAACGGCGATACTTGAGTGGCAGTTTGTCATTTGGCGTTTAAATAAATTCTTATTATTTTATTAAGGACTTTTCTTACTTCGCATAGTATTTTATTTACTTACGAACCTATTGTTAGTGAATACGGGTGTAAGTTCCTAAAAACTAATGCCAGATTCACACAGAGAGCGAGCGCGGGTCGGGCGCTTGTCTAGACAGAAGTATTTATTTATTTATAAAGTCACACAGCATCTTGATAAGACTTAATTATATAATTAATACAAGTAACTAGGTGCTATAGCCAATTACGGACTTACGCTACATAATTTATGAAATACTTCACGCCGAAACCGTGTGGCATTATTCGTCATTCAAAAATATAATGCGATCAAAAACAATACTTTTCCATACCCGTCTTCATACTTTGTAAAAATATTATGTAATAAAATAAATGCGTGTAATTTATTTTATTTATTATATATTTATTCTTTCTAAATTGATTTTTTTTTCAATCGTGTAATGTCGGTTTCGAACAGCAGACCTTCAAAACAAGAACCACTGAAAATCAGTCTTGAGGTTTTAACCTCATATTTGGCCGAGTGGTTATCCTTTTTTTTTAAAAACAACGCCACTTTCTTATTATTAAATTATTTTGACTTGTATATATTTATTTTTTGTAATGTCTGTGTTGTTGTGGTGATGTTTTTTTTAAAAATAAACTCATTTTCTTACTTTTCTTTCTTAATAATAGTTGTATGACATTAGGATTTTTTCCCATGCTAGTGTACCCTAGTACCAAGAGTAGACGTATTTATAAACTTAGCGTGTAATAATGCTAATTAAATGAAGTCGTGAGGCTTCCTTGCACTAAGTTAGTTCCACGTTTAAAGGGCTACGTTTTTTGCATGTAGATCGGCTGAATAGTCCTGAATCTTTAAACACTTCGTTTTAATTAGTAAGTACGTTGATGTAAAAATCGAAGCACTCGCCTTAAAACTTGTGAATAAAAAGGCTATATTTTTTAAATAGAAAACCTATAATGGTAAGTTTTTACTATAACGCAAATTTAAAAATATGCTATTATTTTTTTGTTTAAAATCAGACGAGATTTCTTATCTGTCTTCGTTTCATAAAAAATGATAATAATTTGGCAAAAAAGTAATAATTAAAAAACTTGAAGCCTGACGTCTACGAAAGTTGTACCCTTCATTCATTCAAAGTTTTCCTTTAAAATGATACCTTCCATCTCGTATTTATAATTCTTACAATCGCAACGATGTATGCCGACCCACTGAACTTGAATCGTTTTAATTACTCTGTGAGAAGTCTGTGAGAAATAATAAAATTAGAAAATAAAATGGACACGATACCCACACAATTATTACCATTGCACATAAAGACGGATATCTTCCACTCTTTTGTAAACACCTGCACACAAATTAAATAATTGTAGTTAATTTCAAGGTACTTAGTAAATGATACAGGTATAAGAAAAGGCAAATGAATTTGTTTTTCTTTTAGTACGAAGAATGCCAATTAAGGCTCTATTGTATAAAATAAAAAAGTAGAATGGAAACGTGTTGTTATTATTAAACTTGCATCAACTGCCTACCTGAATTACTTATATTATTGTTAAATTGAAATAAACTACGTGGTCACGGGAGACCACGCTCGCTGTAAAGTGCTCGAAACGTCTTCGGGTAAAATAATAATGTAAAATAATATATAATAAACCGCGTTTAAAATCCTTTAAAAAGTATTTTATTTAAAATTATTAAGAGTAAGTATTGTTTAAAATTGTCATACGTAGTCACATTGCAAGAACTGTTCCACTAATGAATCGCGTTTATCATAAACAGAGTTACAATTTCTCAGTTCAACCACCGGTCTAGTGGTTACAAATTATTACATAATATAAAGGGCGCCTGCCGTTCCCACGCGATCCGACATCGGCGACCCGTGACGCTACCGTCTTCTAGGAGTACATACTCACATAAGGCATTTTATAGCAAAAATATTCACATAGAAAGTTTTGTAGCAAAAAGTCAGTGTACATACATGCTTTCCATATGGGAGTTTGTAACCAAAGGAGGATTGAATAGCGGATTTTATAGCGAAAAGATACATGTAAAAGTTGCTTGAATGTGAATAGTATTCTTATAAGTTGACCCATCTTAATGTTAAGTTCAATAGTAGATGTAGGTTTGAATTTTGAATAAAATATTGTCTCTCTAAAAAAGCTGTAATCTAAGCAAAGTTCAAAGTCCAAAACTTACACTATTTTTCCGTGTAAAGGGGCGCCTCAACATTTTAAGACCAAAACCAAAGACAGACCGAATTATGAACTTAATCTAAAGTTTGTAAATGTGAGCGTTTCTTTGGACATGGTCTTGCAATATGCTGAATGCAGAAATTTAGCTTTTAATATAACACATGACCTATGATTCATAACCCAGATTAAACCATAGCAAATAGTATAGTTTTTGTCTGGATACAGTCGTAGGCACAAGCTAGGGAAATAAACCCACAAGCAAAGGTTCTTACGGTTGCGTGCACCCTCAGGTCATCCAACATGATTACTCGAAGAAAATTGTCTGAAAGCAACCGCCGCACACAATTACAATCAACTGTTAAACTGACAGAATTGTAGTAAATTGTAGGTAAAAACTCTTATTTAATTAGGTTTACATTAAGTTGTTTGTTTATTTAAAGTTATTTCGCAATCTACTAGGTTATTTTTTTATAGTTTGCCTAGACCTCGAACGATCAGAGAGTATTTTTTTTAATAAAATTAAAAAGTTAACGAAAGTGATTGAAAATTACACTTAATGAGAAGTATTAACAAATAAAAATTAGGAATTATAGAGTACCTTTGAATAATTATATTGTCTATCGCTTATGTGATAGGTACCTAATTTGTAATGCGTATTTACGCACCTTTCTCCCCAGTCATCCTGCCATATATTTCTTCTCGTTCATAAAAGGACTGATTGTAAGAACTTATGGAAGTGTAAAATATGCATATAGGCATGGACCTACAGCATACTCCAAAGACGCATAGTCCAAAGAAACTCAAAACACTAAGTTTTCACACCATAACTCGCAGCAAAATTATCGTGATGACGTAACACGTAACGTTTTTATAAATATAGCAGTGCAGTGAAGAATGCGACGATTATGTTTTGTGTCATAAATATTTATCGCGTTTCTCGGAAAAACAGGATCGGTGTCGGAAATAGCGATCCGCCCGGCACACGACGGTATGACAAAAACCGGGAAATTAATTTGGACATTCTTTTTAGTTTTTGGTCTGGTTTGTATTTTACAGATTATTTAAATGCTGTTTATTATTGATATTTGATACTCATAAAGTATACCCGAATATGTGTAGGTATAGAATATACCCGCCGCGCCGTAGTAGCGCACCTGCTCCTGTCCCAACTTCCTTTGATTAATCCTCTCCTTATCCCCTCCCCTTCCTTCAAGCCGGCAAGGCATCTCGACAGTCTAATGTTGTAGATGTTCATGGGCTGCGGTCAGTCACTCTACATCAGGTGAACCCGCTTGCCTGCTATAACATAAAAAAGTACATTCTTAAATTCTGTATTATGATGTGTAATTTTAATAATCTTTGTCAAGATACAAATTAGCAATTGACAAAACACATGCAAAATATAATAAACGGCTTTTTTAAAATAGAAGCTAATTTAGCAAAAAACATCGTAAGATAAATGAAATAATAAATGTAGATTTTCAAATAACATCAACATATAGAATAACTAGAACAATCCATTATTCTATCCATTATATCCATAATCCATTATACTAATGATTTTTCGCCTAATTAGTACATTATTAATTTATTAGTGTCAAGTCAACGCCCCGCCTCCGTGGAGCCTCGAATAATTTGTATTCCAATATATGTGATTATGGAATTAATTTCATTGAAGTTTGTTTTGATCGTAGAAAATCTGTGTGAAATGTCTTAAATAATAATAAATAATTTGCTCTTTCTGCTTTGCACCCGAATATAATCACAAACAAAATAATTAATCCTCGCTTAATTTAAATAAATAAATTAAATAAATATTCCTGGACATTAAACACAACGCCATCTAACGTCTTACTCCCCCTGATGAAGGACCTCCGAATCGGTCCGAAACTGTCGGTCTAAACCGAATTAAAATACAGTGAGTATAAACCGTCTTAATACAACTAATTATACGATGGCTCACTTATCGTTAAATCAATATACTGATAGACATACTTAAACATACTTTTTTTTTATGACATACATACTATATATATATTTTTTTTTTATGTATAGATAGATTTTTTTTTATGTATAGATAGATAAGTAATATAAGTATAAGTATATAAATATTCTTTTTTTTAGTTTATGTTATTTTATTATTATTTTTTTTTCTCTCGACATGTTCTTTTTTGTGTTTGTGTTGCGCCTTCGCGTATTTTTTCTCAAAGGTTGCCTGGAAGATATTGCTTTTTAGCAATAAGGCCGGCCTTTTGTACGATAAATTTAACCTGTTTTTTTGTTCTTTCTGTTTATGTATATAGTGTTTCTATACATATTATTTTGTAAAAATCGTACAATAAGGAGTTATAAATACATATAGATAATTAACAAAGACAGTATGAAATTTTCATCACATCGTTATTTTCTGCTCGTGGGGATCGAACCCACAACCTCCGGCGTAATTGACCATTGCGGAACCACTGTGCCAATCGGGTCGTCTATTAACACATTAATTAGTAGATTATTATTTAAAGACAGTCTCACGGTTCATTCTGCAAGTCAACGCCCCGTCTCTATGGAGCCTCCAATCGTTTGTATTCGACCAATGTGCTGCCAGGTCAACAAAGCGGAGAAAGTGTTGTATAGATATGACACGTATTTGTGATCGTAAACATGTAAATGTGATTTTATTAAACGTGACAATATTTTGATTAAATTGAATACTAAGCGGTTAAATAATATTATTCACTATAACATATTTAATTAACATTTTAGTGGTCAATATGTAAAGAACCTAAGTTTAGAACGTTTAGAATGTAAAATAGATTTGCAGTTCCGAATATTTGCTGAATTTCTTTCAAACCAACCGGGACCACTACAAGGCGATAGTCCTATTATTATTAACGCGAGGAAATTTTGCATGGATACCCTACTATCTCGGGCGAGTAGGGTTATGTAGGACTGTTACTGACCAAAACCACACCAAAACCTTACGGTGGCCTTCCTTTGCGCGTTTCAAATGCGGATCTACGTAAGTATCTCACACAGTTTAACCCAACATCAACTATTTCTTATAATGATTGCAAAATATTCAGGTTTATACATTTGTATAATTTAATTTTTGTACTATGAGGTTGTATATAATTATGGAGGTAAACAAGCTACCTTTGTCTTTGTCTCTGAAAAACTAACTCAATATAATAAAACTATTTACGATTAAAATCTTTACTAATATCAAATACAACCTATTAAAACTGCTATTAATAACAAGTTCTTTTTAAAATTTTACGCCCATCATGTTCTCAACAAAAAGCTTTTACAATGACGATATTGCAAACAATACTATCTCAGATTGCTCCTGAGAAGTTCCCAACAAAGACTTACGACTTCTGAGGTTCAGCTCGCATTAATCTTCCCAAACATCTTGATAGTTTTCATCAAAGTTAATAGGCTTCATTTGTTATGGAGAAAATATTCGAGAATAGAGCTTCCATCATATTTACAATTTACATAAATTATGGGTTGTTTGGTTTATATTTTAATTTTAATAATAATAGCGTGGTATGTATGCCAGAACTCTGATCTAAAAACTTATAAAAAAAAACCTGATGAATAAAATATAAAATCTATATTTGTTGTAGCGTGCTACTACCTATTAGTTGGAACCGTTAAGACCTAGTAATATGATGATGTTAAATCTGCCTACATTTGTGAAATTGTGAAAAATAAACGTTATGTTAAATGTAATTCAACCTGAAACCAATGTCTATTGTGATTTTTTTATATTCTAACACCTCCAAAGTAGGACATTCCCTTCAATAACCCAAGTTATCGTAAAATAAATGCAGTACGTGACGTGACTTCGTTACAATATAGTGAAAACTTATGTAATCACACGTGCACCTGTTCAAAGAGGATTGTTTAGAAGCCATTTCAGGAACGCTCCCCCTTTCACTCGCGCTTATGAAGTTATTACACGTGCGAAAGAGAAGGATGTACAGGTTATGTCGTTAGATTAAATGTTTTTACAATCTTGTGATGTTCCCTGCAATTTGTAGGTTCATGTTACGAAGCCGTATTCAGTGTTTATAGGAACTTTGATTACTTTGAAATCAGGGTTTTTAGGGTAAAATTATTTTAGTTCATACTAGTATGATTAAATGTTAGTCTAAAATTGATTATGTGCAATTTTATTTCTTTTAATGTAGCGTTTACAGACATTAAAAATCAAAAATAAATAAAATAGAAGTGTAATAATTGTAGGTATATCTTCCATTTCTTTTTCAAGATAGATATAATATAAGAAATTGCAATATTACCAATTTAATAATTTATAGTAGTAATAAGGGTTACAGTGAATATCATAACAATGTTAGAGCTTTTTGACTGACCCAGTTTAATTTTAAAACCTCTACTATAAAACCATAAACAAGATAACAATATCAAGACTTGATTCGGGATAAACGGCTTCTCCTGTCTTTCCTTCAACCACAGATAACAGATCTTATCAAAAGCTAATTTAGAAAGAGTATACAAGTTTTAATCTTGAACGGAAGTTCATTGCACCGGCCTAATTTAATTAAATCTCAAGAGCACGTCGAATATTAAATTGAGCTAATGTAAATTGATTTTCGATATAGGATTTATAGTAAGTAGTAATAGGATTTTATCTAGTAACAAAAGGCTGACCTGAATGTATTTTGCTATATATGTGACGGGTATATCTATTTTATAACTAACTAGCTGAGCCTAGCGGCTTCGCTCCCGTAGCATAATATTATATATAGCCTATAAAATTTAGCCTATGCTACTCATGGATAATGTAGCTTTCGAATGCCGAAAGATTTTTCAAATCGGTCCAATAGTTTTTGAGCTTATTCATTACAACCAAACAGACAAACACAGAAACAAAGTTTTCCTCTTTATAATATTAGTGTAACCGATAGATACACATAGATTAGAGACCAAAGATGGCTCCTGATGTACTCCATTATTTTTTCCTCTCGGCATTGTCTGAGTCCTTGAAACCCTGCAGTCCTACTGATGCTACGTGTGTTCATATGAAGCTGTCACAAAACTTTGTTGACCCACGTGTTCCTTTGCTTGCTTTAACATTTTAACAAACTGATCTAGCGTTCGCGTTTATAGGAGACTAATCTTATATACAAAAATGAATCGCAAAATGTGTTGGTAAGCGCATAACTCAACAACGACTGGACCAATGAACTGATGACTGAACAATTTGGACAATTCTTTTTTTTAAATGTTCGTTGAAGTTCAAGCATGGTTTTTACGGCGAGAAAAATTCAAATTTCCGGGTTCACGCGAGCGAAGCCGCGGGCAGAAAGCTAGTTTAAAATAGAATACGAATAAGTTATATTTGACCACAATTATACAAATAGATTTAATAGTAGTTTTGAAAAGAGATACCATGAGAAATAACAAAACAACGCCGTACCAATTACACTAAAATTCGAGTAATTGATACGCCCATCGCGTGATCCATTTTATCTTGTACCTTTTATGGGAACGCAAATCCCATTAACAACAAACAATTTGACGAGATATGAAGGTTAACAAATTCACAGGCTCGTTACGAATATTAATATCTGGGTATAATGAACCTTGGTTTCAACACCGTCGCATCGTTTGAGAGGCACAACAAATATCGAAGATATTTAAATTGCGATGTCATCAACGCTATAATGACAATTGACAATAGATGAACCACAGATGAACAAATAAATGCAGAGCAATCATAAAGGAGTTGTCTATTGCCCATTTGAAAGGACAATTCTAAATTTAAAAACTCCGCGAGCTTTGTAACGTTTCATGATAACAAATGTCACAATAAAAATATCCAATATTTGTAGTATCCCATTGGGGCGCAGTAAACAGATTATTAAGATTCTACACACCTACATGCAAATACCAAAATATGGAAAGCCTTCATTATAATTCGCAAAGCATATCAACTATGTGATATTAGCGGAGATAAGCCTATCAACATTCAAATTCCATTATAATTCTCGATTTGTATGACCAAAAAGATAAGCCCATAAAACCTATACCTTGAACCACAGATTATGCGACAACGTACATACTTGTCGCGCCCAAGAATGTCTTCTAATATAAAAAGCGCGTAAATTGCCCCCAGTAATTCTCGTGGACGCAATCTATCAACGTAATCATGTGGAACTATAGTTTATTCTTCTTTTCTCGCATTCTGTGCCCGTGCCGTTCACACTTTTTATTGCTCACGCGTAGGGCAAATTTAACGGATTTAGGGCGTACGATAAAGGAATATATCTAGATTATACGCTTGCAAAGTATAGCGTAATACATTATGGAAGTATTTTAATGTTAGTTTACTATTTATGGAAAATTCCAGAAGCACGTCGCGTGTTTTGTCACAAATATTTTAATAGCTTATTTATCTGTGTTAAAAAATGTGATAATAGTTCTATTCTTATGTTCGTTTTTAGATTTCTCTATTAACCGAACATAGCAAGGGATTATTTGAAAATTAACTTTCACTATTATATAGTTACATTATACCTGAAGACCCAGGCTATTTTTAATTTATTTTGGGCGAAAATTATTTTTATTCGGGCTTGTACAACGCAAGTAGGTACTAAGTTAAACAGATAATATATTACTATAGTTAAACTATGTATGGTATACTTTTTACCAAACAATTTTAGAGCTTTTTACAGCATCACTCTCTACGCGCAAGTCCGAACCGGGCATACTTTTTGTCTCAGTGTAATTACGTCCATGTAAATCGGCCCAACCTCACCCATGTCGGAATGCGTACATGTTATTATTTTAATACATTCGGGTGTAGAGTGCTGGTTAACTTTAACGAGCCTTAGGTGTCAGCGGTGAATGTACTCTTTTGATGTTCTTGTGATACTTTGGGTACATTTTTTATGAGGTTTTTGAAAGTTTAGTTATCGTTTAGTTTGAAATCTGTCTACTGAAGTTTCGTAGCGCAGAAGCTCTATACCTACGCAATTGTTTTATTTGATACATAGAAATTAGAAAATACCTCCATAATGTTACATAGAATTGTACAATGATGCAAGTTTGATGTTCTTGTGATAGTTTATGTATAATATTTTGTATCGAGTGTTTAGAAATTTATTAGTCATTTACTTTAAATATCTATCTCGTGGAGTAGCACTAAGCTAGCACTAGCCGTTATTTATATCTCTTTGTACATAATGATAAAGAAATATTGGTTGTTCGTTTTTAGAAGTTCGGTAGTAGAATTAAAGAATTTCATCAACCTTTTTAGATCTTACTTCTTATAAAACTACCCCAAACGTATTGCATACAATATATTAACACATGATATTATTACTATTGATTAACATTTTAAAGGTCTCATTTATAAGCAATATTTCATAAGCATAATACATTTTTGCCAAAACTCGTCTCTTTCTGTCTAGATCAAATAAAATATTTGACCTTTTATATTGCGAAAAACACGACGTGACACCTAGATTCTTATATCTTATTTCGTCACGTGTTATTTCGTGATGATTGTATCTCCGATGTAGGTTGTGGGAGTAAAAGTTGCATTTTATGTTATACAGAATATCTACTAGATCTTATCAAAACGTAACAATTTTAAGTTAACGTTATGTCACTCTAACTTTTGTAAAACAATCATTTTATAGTTTGACGACGTCAATCTCATTCTTTCTTACATTTCATTTCATTGCCATTAAACTTAAATTGAAGAACATTTTAACTGGCTTTGGTTCACCTAGAATTTTTTAATGAAATACTAGCTGTTCCGCGCGGCTTCGCTCCTGTAGCATAATGTTATATGTATAGTCTATGTCCATAAAGGATAATATAGGTTTCCAATAGTATTTTTTTTTAAATCAGTCCTGTACTTTTCTGAAAACTCAAATCTTCCCTCTTTAGCCTTTTATGGAAACAAAGTCATCTCCGACTAAATTGTTAATTAAGTCTTTTTACTACGATTGCGGTTAACGAGACAGTTCCATCGTGTCAAAGATCACTGAGGCGAAACCGAATCAAAAACACGCAAATTGAATTGTAAGCAAAAGCCTGTCAAGCTCGATCACTCACTTACATCAATTTCACAAACATTTAATAGTCTTAAGAGAAATTACCCGTCACACCTGATCCAATAAAGCAAGACGTTAATTACTTTGTTTTTATCGAAACTTGTTACCCTAATGTCAAAACAAAAAACAGGTTACCATTATTGGTCCAAAGTCACGTCATCGCCCGACCCGACCCGAGCTTGGTGTCATCATTATTTCTACTTTATTTTCTAGGCTATAAAGTTAATATTAGAATGAAGTCTTTGTGCAAATGAGTTCTTACCGTTAGTATAGAATGTCACCAAAGGTATTGTTTAGTTTGAGTGACCGCTGCTAAACAAACACTAGAGATAATGTGGACAAAAGAAAGTTTTATGCGTGAACCTTATATTACTAAGTAATGTATTTTAACCGTGCGCCGAATTATAACTATGGGAAATTAGACAAGAATAAGGAAGTTAATTAAATAATTTATGGACAAATAAGAGAGAAACTTTGAAATTTTATGAGCACAATTAAACTGGTTCAATTAAACTTGGCATTTTCTTCTATTTATATGTATCGTACTACATTACTTGACAACGTTCAACGTAACCACGCTAGCTGTAAAATGTTCAATGCATGAGGTTCAAAATTAAAATTAATAATAACTGTTTTAAATCTATTGTGCGATTATTGTTTTCCAAAACAAAATTTAATGAATGTTATTTACATTAACAAGCCTTTTTAAAGTAACCTATTAAAAAGCTTTGGTAACAATACCCTTTCAAAAAAAGAAAGAATTACAAAAATCGTATACGTAAATAAGAAAATTCACATAAATATGTAGTTTAATTAAGAACTGTCATTTAGAAGTTGCTTAAAAAAACTAAATTTTATGATGATAACTCTTACTACGTCTGAAACCATTAGTACAAATTGAATACCGCCTACATTTCACGTACATGCAATATGATTAGCTAAATTCTAGTCTAATACCGATACCGTTAGCTGCTTCAGATTGACCGTTGCAAAAATACACGGGTCACTTCCCCATGCACGGTAAACTAATGACTGGTAAATGTTACCAGTGTGGTACGAATGACATATTGTATAGTCATTTTTTGTTCTGGAATGTGCTGACACGCAAATGACATTGGAATATAGACGATATTTTTTACCAGGCGTGCCCCTGAATTCTACTTAGAACTATACGTCCTATTTTTCTTTACAAGTGGAGCTAACTCTCACTCTAACTCTACGTATGGCATTGTATACTTTTTTTTCATACGCAAATGACCATGTTACGAATATGAAAGAATCATACATTGCAGCATCCTTTTCAAGGGATAATCTCGTGATTAGCCAAAAAGAGGAACAAAAAATTGTAAAGGGTAATTTAAGTGTTAGCCCAATTGGAAAAAGGTACGTAGAAGTACCATCATCAATCTATGAAAAGCCTTTAAATTATTCACAATAATAAAGAGCATGTAGCTATCTTAATATTATAACAATACAGTAATAAATTCATTAATGTGTAACGGTAGGCACACTTGAGTGTCGTTATTGATGAGACTTCTAAAGAACACTACAGTAGTTTTCTTTGATAATTCATGCTTTTTATAACTTTAATCATATCTTAAATAAAATACCTTTTAAAGGATTTTAAACGCGGTTTATTATACATTATTTTACATTATTATTTAACCCGACGTTTCGAGCACTTTACAGCGAGCGTGGTCACGGGGCTCGAAACGTCGGGTTAAATAATAATGTAAAATAATGTATAATAAACCGCGTTTAAAATCCTTTAAAAAGTATTTTATTTAAAATGGAAAGTACTCGCGTTAAAACAAACACAAGATTATACTTTAATCATATCTTATTTACATAGGTTAAAATATAAACATTCAACTACCGTTTTTAATGTTAAACACCGCTTCAATTTATTCTATGTCACTTTTATTACCAGTAATAATCCAAAATCCCTTCTCAAATAATATTTCAATGTAATACGAAGATTAATGTCCGTCATTTGTTATCCGATTTACGTCTTAGCCCTTTACAAAGTCTCGTTGAAAGGTATCAAATGATATCACATTTTTTACTTTATTGGAATTCTCGTGCAATGAAAGGTACCATTTCTAAAATTGGAAGTTGTTCTTAGGTGTGAGTATTTGTTTCTTTATGTCTTTAAATAAAGAACCTCAATAGGATCTTTCCAAACAACTTAATATACAATTGTATAGGGTTAATTTTCTGCATGCTAAACAGTTGGCGAAATAAGATTTTTCTGGATGGAATTTTACTTAGGCTTAATTGCATAATTATAAAAAAAGCTTATTTACGAGACAAACAAGTCTTATCCCTACTTTGACACCATAGACTGTCAAAGTCAAAGTCAAAAGTCAAAATGTTTATTTTCCAAATTGGCCTCTGTTGACGCGCTTTTAGAACGTCATTTACATTTGCATAATAAATATATATTTTTTTTATTTACCACCGATTCGGAAGGCTGTCTCTACCGAGAAGAACCGGCAAGAAACACGAGTAGTTGCTGTCATGGATATACCTTTAAAATTAAGTGAAAAATGCCAAACTCACCTGAACAGCACTATTCAAGAAGCAGTTGTTCTGCCCAGGCGCATTCCAAAGGCCCTTCGTCGTATGGAAGATTCCAGAATCCCTGGAATTCTCCCTCGAGTGTTGAGGTCGGATTTCCCCGTCGTGGAGATACAGGTCGTGTGCAGTCGCCATCGTGGTCGCCATAGTAAGACGCTATCCCGGCATTTTTCAAATATCGCACTTTAACGTCACTGGAGTCTGAAAAAAAAATTGTTGTTGTATTTTCAAAACTTTAATTTTTATATACATTTGTTTGGCGCAATAGGGAATCTTATACAAATAAGTACCTCACTTAATTAAATATAAATAATATTTTATATCAAAGGTTCCCTTAGCTCGATAGAAGTACTTTACAATAACAATTTTATTGCAAAACGTTCGCTGTAAAAACGTCATGCATTTAATGCTAATACTACCTACTTACCTAATACTAATTCTAATACCGGAATATTTCAAACCATCTTATAAATATTATTAAGCTATTAGTATCATATTGTAAATGTAAATAATAAATATTTACTTATATTTCGGTGTCAAGCTACAAATTACGAATAAAATTAAAACAATGGACTGTTTTGTCTCACGTTCATATTCACTAGATTTTTCGAAATAACTAAGTGTTACTTAGTAAATTATTTCACAAACGGTCTAGATTAACGCTATTTGTAAAGTTTTATTGTTCGAGTTTGAACAAACGAATTATTGCTTAAGAATAAAACTAACATTGAACTTACTATTGATTAATTCTTAAAGTTATTTTAGATCATAGTCACTCACTAACTGAGTTGAATTTTCTTGATTGTAGTTGTTTTATCGTTTTAAAGTCTGGCCAATTTTCGAATTAAAGGTTGCGATTTTTGCATGAAGATAAAAAAATAGTAGGTTTTATGAAAATCTCATTTCACCCAGCAAAATTGTAATTTGTAATGTAGTATTATGCATGCTTGTAAATACTCAATGTATTTACAATTAAAACGCAATAAAAATACCATAATCAACACAGAGGTAAAACGCGATGTCAGCAGTAATATAAAAGAATGTAACACGGAAGTGCATTAGCCCTGTCCCTTGACGACGTAATGAGGGCGTTTGAGATCAACATTCCTCGTGGGATTTCATGTAATGTTGATTATCAGTGTGACAGTTTGATTTTCTAATGACAGAGCAAAGGACGAACGGTAGAATATGTCATCCAATATGTAGAGACTTAAGACGTACATAATACAACTTTATCTAATTAAAATTAGTGATCTTGAAAATTGCCTTTTTACCGATTAGTATGAATTGTTCAGCAGGTCGTATGGACGTATGGAGATTTTTGATACCTGGGTACTAAATACTAATATTATTCAATCTAAGATCAATTCAACTTCACTTGAAAAGTTTTTCACCCTCATAAGTGAGTATCACAGACTATTACAGTAAGTATATTGATTAAACGATAAGTATTATAATTTATTGTTAGGAACCTGGCAATATTTAATTTTTTAGCATATAAGTAAATCTTATTTAAATATCAACAGAATAATATTTAGTAAACGTGTGTAAACGATAAATACCAGCGTACAACACATACGTAAACTTCGACGAAACGTCTGTAAAATTATTAACTGAAACTCCGTTACAAACAATGTGATTTATTGGCTTTTTGCTGTGAAGCTAATAATAATATATTTGGACGGGTCGTATAATTTGTGTATTTTGCATCTGAATATGTGGTCGTCTTGAAAGGGTTTATATGTGAAACAGGAATAATACATCCAACGATATTATGCAGTTTGCAGAATTTATATAAAAGTAACCCTACATGCTTGATAGATTGTATTGTGACTTCTTGGTGGAAATGCATTTTTAGTATTGTATTAAAAAGTTGTAATAGTTTAACTCAATACTTAACCTTGCATATTCTCTTGTATCAGAGTCCGAGACTCACTTTGGATCGCTGCACCAGTGCAGTAAGTAAGTAAGTACCTAACTCAGTAACTCTAATTTATCTTCTAGATCACTCAACTCAGTAACTTTAATTATGCAGTATGTTAGGCCTATTAACATTTATTCTATATTATAACGCTGAAGAGTTTGTTTGTTAGTTTGAACGCACTAATCTCAGGGACTATTGTCCCGATTTGCAAAAATATTTTCGGGAAGCTATAGGATAAGTATAAGTATAACATTATGCTACAGCTAATTGATATATTAAAAATTTCCTCATTAGTAACTAAAATTAATAATTAAATGAACAAAATCGCACATTTTTACGCATTTCTGCCCACTTGTATAAACGAAGTATCCATTGATTAACAAAAACAAGGCTATCCCCAAAACTACGCCCGATATAAACAACAAGGCGTTTATTTCGATCCGATCGGTTCCGATGTTCGATAATTCACCAAAAATCGAGGTTAATTCCTGGATATCACTTGCGT
>LQNK01000078.1:123832-158192 GCA_001586405.1 Phoebis sennae | reverse complement strand
CTAACATTCGGTAAATTATCATTATAAATTGTAAAGGAATTATTTTTATGTTGGTTGCTGTTTAAATGGTTTGATAAATACCTTTTTTTGATAAATACGTTACAAGTTGAGCATTGTACCATTTCATTTCTGCTGACATCCATCGATTCATCATCGTTCGAAGTCGACGGTTCACCAAGCCGTCGTCTTTTTCCACTGATGTCGACACTGTCTTCAACGTGACGTTTCAAACCTCCACCATTTTGTATGTTGAAACTGTAAACAAGAAAATAAATAAATATATTTTCATATTTCATGGATATAAGAACATCATATTGAAAAGTTATAAGATGAAGAAGTACAAGTTACACTTACGTTGCTTCTATTTTTTCACCGAGTTCCACTAGATACTTGTCGTAATAAGAATCAAAAGGCGATTCTCGGTTGTTGTCCATTTCCTCACAAATTTCGACAAGCATATTGTCGTAATAAGAATCAAAAGGCGATTCTCGGTTGTTGTCCATTTTCTCACAAATTTCGACAAGCATATTGTCAAAATACGGATGATGTAGATCATTGACATCATCAGAGGGCGATGAAAAAAATGCACTTACACACACTTTATCAGACATTATTTTAAAAGTTCCAAGATTGCCACCCACAGAAGTATTTCTAAATATGACTTGATAGATTATCTTACTTTGTCTTTATATAGTAAAGTTAATTAAATAAATATTATTTTTGAATGTTCCACGTTAATTAAGTGTTCATTACATTTGTAATTATAGTTGATTTCTAAGAAGCTATTAAACAAAATTATTGTTTGCTTCTTATCGTGTACTTGCGACTATCCGGTGCACTGGATATTCCCTTGGTAATATCATAAATGATCTGCCTTGTTTTTGTATGCACCATGTCATTGTTTGGTTTTGTGTAATACTTGACGCGGACATCGGCATGTTTCCAATGATCAGTCTGGTCCACATTCTCCAATTTCTTGAGCTCGTACACCTCGATTTTAATTAGATGGGTGGCGGATGCACCATCGTCTGCATTCGTGGAAACGTATGAGATGGTCTCCTTGTTCGGACGACCAACAGTAGACGATCTTTTTGACTTTGCCATTTTCTTTGACGGTTCCGCGAAGAACTCATCGATTGATTGATGGCTCCTTTTGTTAGTATGCAGATTATTATTTTGATATGAGGAGGAGATATCTTCATCATCAGACAAGGGATAGTAAAAACGTTTTAGGGTATTTTCTTGAAATTCAACGTCACTTACAAAATCGGAAGTGTGAGGAATCTGTAACAAGTGGATTTAATAAAGTATTTCATTACTTGTAAATAATGCAAAACCAAAATCAACAGCATAAACTTATAACTATAGTGACTTACCTCCATGGTTGCGAGGGTACTGCAAAACTTGTAGGCAGACTATGTATAGATTCAAAGCACGAATTGTGGAGAAAATAGTTATTGATGGTTTTTATATAAATTTTGATCATTATCAATAGAAATATTTGTTTCGTAATATTCATAAAGTGGTTTTAAATGAAACTTGTTTTGCACTGGTTTATGTCTTTTTGATTTCATTATAATAGATTTTTAATGGTTTTTGAAATAATTGCAATCGTTTGATATCAGGTTTATTTCGAAATCTTAAAATACTTGCAAGTTAATTTTGTACAAAGACAAAGTAATCATTTAAAAGTTTATGTCTATTTCTCTTGGTCGCACGCATGGAAAAAATTACGAAATGTTTGTATTTTGTTGTGTAAATTGTTGTTATAAGAAGATTCTTATGAATAAAATCGGTAAGTTTATAAAATTAAAGAAAACTTAAGGAAAACATCAATTTTATTGGTTTTTAAAATTTTTGTAGAAATTTTGAACATAAGATGATTATGAAATCACCACAATGGCGCTCATGACTCAGCAGTCATTAACAGGAAACGGGAATCTTAATGAGGGTAGCTCATTTATTAATTGGTATGTAATTTATTAATTTATTTCGCCACTCTTGTCTTTAACTTTTAAACCGCGCATCGCACGTCAAAAAGGATCGAAGATTTGAAACGAGCACACCCAAAAACCCCCAATTTGACACCAAACTTTTTTTTTTTTTTTTTTTTTTTTTTTTAGTTTGGCGGCCGACCAGCGCGGCGAAAAGGGCGCCAACGCGTGGAATTCGAGAGCTCTACCTCTTGAGGTAGAGCTCTCGAATTCCAACTACTTACTATGTAGTGATTTGCTGTGAAGCTAATAATAATATATTTGGACGGGTCGTATTATTTGTGTATTTTGCATCTGTATATGTGGTACGTCTTGTACGTCTTGAAAAGGTTTATATGTGAAACAAGAATAATAATAATAATTAACCATGGGGGGAGGGCAGCTGCCCCCCCCCCCCTGGATATCGTATATCTCTCTACTCTCTATTGTTATTGATTTAAATTTTTATTTTGCAATAAAATATATTCACATTATTTTGATAAAACACAGTACTTTACGTAGGTAGTAGTAGGCTTTGCCCTCCCCTAGCCCAGAACCTGGGTAAGCCCATGTAATTAACCCTACATGTTCTCTCGTATCAGAGGGACTTACTTTGGATCGCTGCACCAGTGCAGTAAGTAACGTAAGTACCTAACTCAGTAACTCTTCACTACATAGTATAAAACAAAGTCGCTTTTTCTGTCATGTGTCATGTTGTATGTCCCTATGAACGCTCAAATCTTTAAAACTACGCAACGGATTTTGATGCGGTTTTTTTTAATAGATAGAGTAACTCATGAGGAAGGTTTTTATGTATAATATCATCCATTAAACCCGTGCGAAGCCGGGGCGGGTCGCTAGTATTCATATGTAAACCAACTCAGTAACTTTATATATGCAGTATGTTAGGCCCATTAACATTTATTTTATACTAATATTATAACGCTGAAGTGTTTGTTAGTTTGAACGCACTAATCTCAGGGACTATTGTCCCAATTTGCAAAAATATTTTCGACAAGCTATAGGATAAGTATAAGTATAACATTATGCTACATCTAATCATTTTAGTTCCTCATTATTAACTAAGATGAATAATTTAATGACCAAAACTGCACATTTTTACGCATTTCTGCCCACTTGTATAAACGAAGTATCCATTGATTAACAAAAACAAGGCTATCCCTAAAACTACACACGATATAAACAAGGCGTTTATTTCTATCCGATCGGTTCCGATGTTCGATAATTCACCAAAAATCGAGGTTAATTCCTGGATATCACTTGCGTAAACCATAACAAATTCTGGCATTAAGCTTATTTACGTTCAGGAATGCTATTACGGAAGTATTGCGTTCATAGAACGTAATTTTTAACGTAATACGTAAATAATTTTGGATGTTCGTAAACATACGTTTGTGTAATCGTATTTGAAATGTAAGAAATCTGCTTAGTTGGTTTCATATAAAACGCGAGATATTTACGAATAGCAACGCCTTGTGACTTTGCTCGCACGTACGCGTAATTTGCTCTATGTGGAACGGATAAAAAACATAGATATGCCCAGATTAAGATTTATGACCTATCCTTTGTCTAAAATAATATCTTCTTTGTCTCTATCGATTAGCATTGTTGAATAAATTATATTGCTCTTGAATATTATTATTAACGTATTTGTTATTTTTTATGAAATAGCATTTAGAGCAGCCTTCATATCAGCTTTGGTACATTTCGCCCGAGTGCATGTATTTAACATTTACCAACTAGTTACTTTTTACTGTTTAGTTTGACAAAATATTTTTCTCAATTAATAGAAGTTATTTTACTTTTACACTTGCAACTCTTTACTTCGTCATATCTTAGTGGTGGTATTTAGGGAACAATAATTGATACCTTTTTGTAGATAATTTTATGATCAACAATTTTTGTATGAGGTAATTTTGCGATAAAACTGACCGTTTTCGAAAAAAAATCATGAAAATCCCATTTTTTTCACCTTTGACCTCGGGTCAATTTGCCCCGGCCGGATCGAGTGGGAGTGTTAAAATTATATTTATATTTTTTACATATGTTATGAAAAATTTCATCCATTTTCAGCTTGTTGTGAATTTTAGTAGCTTCACCCTTACGTTTTGGCCTAATTTGACCGGACTATATAGCCGTATGTTAAATTAATATTGGCATTGTAGCACCATTATTTTTCTTACGCCACGCCATACATTTTTTTTATACTTTGTTTCTCATTATGAACATTAGAATTAGGCACATGACGTGTGTAAAGTAATAAGTGATAATGATTGTAATCATCAGTAATCTGGCGACCGCATTCCGACGTGGATACGCCTCACTTTCTTTCCTTTTTGAAGAATCGTACTTTAATAAGATAATAACAGAGGATAGGATTAAGTTGGAGTTAATAAAACCCAGATAACTAAAACTTAAAATAGTATTGTTTGTGAGTTGCAATTCTTAAATTGGAAAAATAATATAATTTCGAATCCTCAACTAAAAATCTTTTAAATATGTCCATTAAAGCTCATTTAATAAACAATTATTATAATCTCAGTTTAAGCACAGATTATATAATTCTAAACCAATATGTTACAATTATATATTAAGGTTTAAACAAGTATGTTAGCTATAAACAGCGGGTCGAATCAAATATATTATATAGGTTAGTTTACTTATATTTCGTCGTTTACAATTATGGAAAAATAAATATATTTTATTTTTAATTTTAAGCGTTGACGTATCTTAAAAATTTAAAAATCGAATAAAAGAAAAATGTCGACGGCACACATTTCGATAAAAGCTTAATAACTGGTTTATTGTTCGTCCACTTTAGAAAATTGCTTTGTTTATAGACTAAGCTATTTTGTACAATGACTGGTGTTTTGTGATGGGTCTCCAATAATAGACTATGGAAGTGTCATAGTGTAATCATGTTAATAACGTTTGTTACGAAATGTAGGAATCGTGAAATATATTAACAAATAGCTTTTCGCCCGCGGCTTCGCTCGCGTGGACCCGGTAATTATTCGAATTTTTCTCGCCGTAACAACCATGATTGAACTTCAACGAACATTTAAAAGAAAGAATTGTCCAAATTGGTCCAGTCGTTATTGAGTTATGCGTTTACCAACACATTTTGCGATTCATTTTTATATATAAGATTGCTTGAGTCGTTTGGGTTTATACGCGAAATGTAAACAAAAAATCGTAAAAAATCAGGTATAATTCAAATTAAAATTGTTGTCTGTGAAATTTTTAAGCAATTTCTACTTTTACACCCAATTTAGTTTGAAAGTTTCTTCAATCCTACATACACTTAATATTCCCACGCAAAAACACTTGAAAAGAAACAAAAAGTTGCGGAAAAAATGTTTCAACTCCGAGAACTGCATAAGTGTGACTTTCAAAAATAAAATATTAAAGACAAGTATCCATTAGTAATAAATAATATGACGATAACCTTAAAAGCTTTCACGTAACGGTTCAAGTGGAAACATAAAGTTCAAGGCGATGATTTGTACCGGAAAAGAATTTCAACTTATGTATTTTTATAACTAGGAATTTTTTATATTAAGATTAGATAAAGAAGAAGAAGAAAGAAAGAAATGTTTATTTGGCAAAATATCAATTTCGCTATGATGCAAGTTAAAAAAAGATAAAAACAAAAACCGCTTAACACTGTTTTTCAGTAGATCCTTCAAGACCACGGGAAAGACGCTACTAAGAATTAAAAAAAAAATAGTAATAAATATTAAAATGGAATATGTACAACATGAATAAATCAATAAATATTATATTGGCGACAGTTAAATACAAGAATAAATGAAATAAATTAATTACAATATGCGTTCCCATTTGTAAGGCATTGAGCAACATAATTGTCCATATTATATGTATAAAAGTTTAGTTATTAATCAGTAAGGTAACTAACATTATAAATCCCAATACATTCATTTAGTCGTAAATATTCCATACAAAATATACCTACAATGCAATACCAATTTTCCTTTAAACAATAAAATAAACATAGACATTTATACCTAATAAGAACAGAACCTTCACGTTTCATTAAATTTTAATATAATATTTTATACATCGACCAAATGCATCAATAACCGTTCTCGGAACAAAACATTACGCAATGAAAGTCACGTTCAGTAGATATTTGTTTTTGTATGATTGCGATTGACTGTGTCCTGCCGCATCAATTAATATAGCTGTTCTTAAGCCGTACCCGATGGATTGCAAGGTAAAATAACTAGACCTATATTCAAGATGGTATTTCTGTAAAGAAACAATTTCTATTGGGATTTAATTGCAGAATATAAAATGACTATTGCTAGTTACGTGTAAAGGACTATCTGAATTGACTAGGAAAATATTATTCACAAATACGAATTTTATTATATAATGATGTATTGAAATTTTATGGAAATAAAGATTTTTTTTTCTTAACATCCTGATATTAATATTAAATGGAAATTATAGAAATTACCTCTTTCTGTATTTCGTACCGGCTACACTAATTTTGGAAAGATTAGAGCGACCAATGTTTTGTGGTAACAGAGTGCGGAGTGGCGTTGATAGATATGGACCATTTTTTGTACCGATTTCACGTTGACAACATACTGGGTGGCCTTTGAATTTTGATATATAAAAAGTTTTGAAAAATTAACTTACAAAAAAAAATATTTTATTTTCAAATAATGATACCTAACAACATAATTAAAATTAACACAAACAGTTTCGAACAATCTATAGACTTGACCTTTAAGATAACTGTAACGCATGAATATAACTATTGTTAATCAATCAATACAATGCTGCATGACTGTGTAATATTACAAGGAACGCAAGAATAGCATTACTAAACAAAACTATGGGCGTATACTATAGTTAACAATGCGAGGATTAGTACGCACGTGTGTTATTCACACAAACAAAAAAACACGCACACATACAAGTCCGTACGTGACACAAAAGGAGCAAAACCGGAGGCTGCGCGTGCGCCGACCCACGAGACGGCACGAGTCAAATCTTCCAACTACGCATATTTTATGCTGAATTGAATTCGTTGGTCTAAAACTGAGATAATAGCGTAGCATAAACTACAATAGATTCGAAAGTAGCTTTCAAAAATCCTTTACATTCTAAAGCTCATCAAAAAAGAATTTCTGCAGTCAATGAGCTAGTTTCACAGAACTTTGTAATGATGCAAATATCTGGTTTAAATGTTTAACAGATAACAGACGATTCTGTGTTATGAAAATACAGACAGAGTTCATTTTTATTCTCATAGACAAATGCAAGGAAGTTTTCAAGCTTTGCTCAAATAACTTCAAAGAGATCATCTAGTAATATATAAACCCTTTCTCAAAATCTCTACGACCACCAAGGGCCGTATAATATGGAATGCATTGAACATTTTTCATTTAATCTCAAAAGAAAGCGTGACTGGTCGCCCGAAGATGACTTCATTTTACTCACACGTCCATCGACATAAAGCCATTATGTTATAATGTACAGTGACAAAGTAATCCTATACTTTGACCATTAAAGATCGTCTTTCTATACCAAGGGACTCAAATACTTTCTAAAGAATCTAAAGAGCTTTTATGCAATTTTCAAATGATTAATGTCCAATATAGATATCATTATTCATTGCAATTGCATTTCGTATGTCCATCATAATTTAAAAAGTATTTCTTACTAGCTGACCATCCGAATTTCTTACCACCCTTTTTACGAACTATTTGTATGGGAAAATAAAATTGATTTCTATTACATAAACCCAATAATACCAACCAATACCAATAATACATACCCCTTGCACATACATTTCAAAATCAAAATGTCATTTTCATTTTCAATCAATCATGCAATTTTTTTTTTTTATGGCAGAGCAAGCAAAGGAGCAAGTGGGTCACCTGATGTTAAGTGATCACCGCCGCCCATGAACACCTGAAACACCAGGAGTGTCGCAGGTGCTTTGCCGGCCTTTAATGGACATATACGCTCGTCTCTTGAAGGCCCCAATGTCGAATTTGTTCGGAAATACCGCAGATGGAAGGTCGTTCCACAGCTTCACCGTACGAGGAAAGAAGTTACGGGTGAAGCGCACGGTGGTAGATCGCCAACCATCCAGCAATTAATTTTAACATACTTTCTTCTAAGCAGAATGAATGTTTATAACTAGGAAGTATAACTAATTTTGTTACATTGATTGATACCGACCAGGATACAGATTCATACTCGTATACCAAAGTTTGTTAAACTACAGTGCTAATGCAACAACATGGTACAAGCAAAGGGCAGCCATTTCTCTACTACTAAGTACTAACACATAAATAGAGCTTGTTTATTTTGATATTAAGAAGATATTATTTGATTGCATATATTGCATGAAATTAATTTCTATATTTTTGAGAAATAAAAGTTGTTCGAAGAACCAATTTTGCTACGATACAAGTTCTGCTAAGTGGCATGTCTAGACCTAGAATTTTTCTTTATTAGTCTTCCTTATCAAGGTTTCACGTTTCTTATTATGTGTTAAGAATGTATTTTTAAATGCTATAATGGAAATATAATGGAACAGAGGACAAAAAAGGAGTTACATATTGCATGAATACACATGCACGATTCTAAAATTTACCTTTTTTATTATAAATCTTTGTCGGTCTACGAAAGTCGTGAGGCTTAAAGTTTTTAGGATCTCGATTAAAAATATCACGAACCCCGAGGAATATATTAATGCATTTTTTAAGTATTTTTAATGTACAGTCAACAACAATTTAAGAGGTTTTTAAAATATAAATTAAATATCAAGTTATAAGAGTATCCTGACTATGTGCTGATATTATTATTTGAGTTAGATTTCCAGACATATTTAAAGGTAAATTTCAATCTCGAGAACGTAATGTTTACAATTGGTAGTTCACGGATATATTTGACTTATGATTTAATGGAATAAATATATTTTGACTTTGAGAGTTGATGGAGGAGGTGTAGGCAGGAAGGTCAAAGAAACGATGAATAGACTGTATGAAAGATGGTATAAATGTTAGAGAATGCTGAGAGGGCACGTAAAAGAAAACATTGAATAGTAAAAATCCATTACGCCGAGGCCAAATAAATTGGGATAGGGTGGGATGAATATGATTTACATATATAAATTAATAACAATATGCGGTGAGCTATATTAAATAATGAAGATGCTGTCCTTAGAATAGAGCTCGACCATCTTGACATTAAGTTAACATAAAAATAAACAAATCGCAAAATTGTACTAATAACTACAGGTGGTGTCTTTATGAACAAAAAATTACCACCTGACTTCGCACGTGCCTCGATCACCTGTTCCAATAAATTGTTGGCTTTAGGGCATGATAAACTGCATGCTATAGCAGCTATTGCATTTTAGCAACGAGCCATTTTTCATGGAAATTTGTGTTAACTACTACACACAAAACGAGATGATAAAATATAACAAAATATAGGATCCTACTTCAGAAGCATTTATTTTTATTACTTATTTCGTTTCTTTGTATGAATTCGGCAAATAAAAAGAAAAATAGATACATATTATTATTTCAATCACCTTTTTTAAATTCCTCGTTGTATTTATTTTTTTATTAAGCATATACTTATTTATGAATATTAAACCGGTCAGGTAGGTCTCTACCGCTTGATAGCAATTTAACGACAAATTTTCAAATTATGAAAACATAACAACAGAATTCCATTAGAAATATGCAATTAACTTTTTAATAAGTTTTTAATTACTAGACTTACTTATTATGTTGCTCCAAAAAAAGTTCAACACAAAAGAAGTTTTATCCCAACTTCCGAACGGTCACGCTTTTTTTCTCACCTATTGTTTCGGTTCAATTTTAACACGTAGCACTTAGTGGAAAATATTAACACACACTTTTTATGAACTTCGGGTTCAAATAAATTGTTTATTTAATTATTAAATAAATTTAATATAATTGAAATAGTTTATAATCTGTGATAACTACTAATTCAATTTAAAAAATAAGCCATAGTTAAGATTAAAATTTAAAAAGTAACGCATTCTTTTTTCAAACAATCCCGCCTATTTTTCGCGGGCATCGACCAGCTACAGCGACGCGCGTCCGACCGCGAGGAAAGCCGGTTTAGAGCTGCTGATTGTTTTATTTTGAACCCCGTGGCGCGTCTCGAAGCAACCGACTCTGAAGTCCGAACACATTACTATCCAATAAAAAATGAATTAAGAAAAGCTCCATATTTTTTCTGAGGATCGTTATATCGTGTAGGAAGGATATTTTTATGGTGTCAAATTCAGTAGCGTAAAATAAAAAGTTGCTAATGAACCTACGGTTTTTGATATATTTTTTTCTCATATATTAAGGAACTTTTAGATGTCATTCCATAGTTTTAAAAATATTTAATAAAGAAATGTTCAATGTAGCGCTTATATGAAATGATATAGCAATGATTACTCTCCATTTTTTGCAGTGCTCTTTCGGTTGAACTGTGCATATTAGACTCGAGTTTACATACATACCATCTTACATCTAAATTATTGATTATTGCCTAACAGCCAAAAATTCTGTATTCAATCATTCATAATAAGGTTGCTTCAATAATAACTGACAAAAAGCATGTCTCATACTTTGCTGTAAAAGTTTAAGTATCAATAAGGAAGGTTGGAAGGAACAACGTTAAGTTTGATTTGTCCTCCTTTTGAACCGGATTCTTCAAGACGAAGACACAACGACTAAAAATATAAAAAAAAATCTTTTAAATAAACCTTAACGTTCTATATCTATGGGGACACACATACGAAACACTATAGCGTTATGTTAATAGATGCGCTTATTATTTCTTTGCACTGTAAAAGTTCTTTACATTATATGAAATAGTTCATCATCTAAGTAAGTAGTGACTGGAATGATTACTGATGTAATCAAAGAGATCTATCGAAAATCGTAACTAAGTCTTGTCTCTATTTATGTGCATCTTGGACGATGATTATGTATATCTCTATTAACGTTTTTGTATAACCATATGTGTAATTTTGGCTTTTTAATTTACTTTTTACCGAGCTAAGCGAAATCTCAGAATCGAGATGGGCCGACGAGTGTATGCTTATATGTTTGTCCGTAAGTACAATTATTTGTCCGACGAAATCTAGAGTATCGTTAATTCGATTTTGATATAATTGTGTAAGCGAATAATTTAGACAAAAGCAAATATCGAGTAATTGGCAATGAGCGAAGTCGGTAGGGAGATTACGAGGACAGAGGAGGTAAAATAGGTGAGTTGAATACACACATATTAGAGTGTGCAAATCACAGATAATATAATACTATACTAGTAGTGCAAATTAAAAATCTTGATTTATACATTACAACGCGGCGTGCGGAGCGAGCGACTAGTAAAAATAGTATGAGGTAACAGCTTAAAAAAACCCCTTATATGAATAAAAAAACAACTTTATTATTAACTATACATCATATATTACATATCAGCTATCCACATTATTCTCAGCATTTTCCACATCTTCTATACTAATATCGCCTGCAAATTCATCTGGCTTTTGACCGCTTTTCAAAAATGGTTCATGCAAAGCTTTATACAGTTTTTTAGCTTTTGTGGAACCAAACCCGGGGCAGTCCGATAATCTTTTCTCAGTAGCTTTTATTATATTTTCTAATGTACCAAATGTACTGATAAGTGTCATTGCATCTGTTTTGTTCACTGGTTTTATTGATGATAAAGCATTTACTACCTGAAATTAAAGAAAAACAGTGGTCTCACTATCAAAAATTCTATATTTTTTTGTATCTCTTAATAAAAAATTGTTAGCAAAACCAAATATGAAGCCAACTCTTACTTTTCAAAAGATTTTTTTTATACTAAATGTTTAGTAAAGTACAATTATTATAATTATTGTAATTATGCAATCAAAATTAATTTATTTAGATTGTTATCTGTCCATGTTTATTTGTCTACATTTAGCATATTTTATTCTTATGAATAAAAAATAAAAGCCACACATATCAACCAACTTTCTGATGTGGATCATTCTCAATTTTCTCCATAATTGTATCCGGTGGTTTATTTTCATAGATCTTGTAATTCTCAATAATTTTAGCTGCTTCCTCTGCACTCCAGGCCAACATTAGTGTCAAATCTGTTAGCAAGCATATCCTTGTTAGATTTTTCAGCGCAGCATGAGGATCTTTGAGATCAACCTAAAATATTTAAAAGAATCTTAATATGTGTTAAAAATATGTCTCCAATTGAGAACCTTCTCGGTTTTTTTTGAAGTTGGTTCAAAATTTATATCAGATACATCTAATTTCCTAAATAAAATATATTTCAAATAAAAAGTTTAATTTACATTATGGCTTGCTATTACTAATACTATTGAATTATTCTACGAATTATATTCAAGAAATATCCCTAAATAATCAATGGATTGGTAAAAAATGGCATCCTCAATGAAATAGAATGCACTGCATTTTTATTTAAAGGTTGCAAGATAGAATATTCATGTTACAAACCTGTACCAAAAGCACTCTAAGATCATACTTTTTTCCTAGTTCCTTCAATCTGTTATTTATATAATCGGGATTCAAATTATGATACCGCACTGATAAAAATAGTATACCTATTGTTTTGCCAATTTCATAATCAGGGATCACATCATCATATTCCCATGGTACACTCTTTATGAACTTGAGTAGTGGATTACCTCTCTGAAAATATAAAAACCATATTAATAGAAACAAAGACGTAGGAACATAAATTTAATGCGAAACTAATTCTTACCTGTTTTTGATTAACCAAAACACAGTGACTTTTAGATGCGGACGATTTATTGCCCTCTGAAGATGTTCCTTTAAATTATAACACATTTTAGTAAAACATTACTACTATGACGACAATAAAAGGCAATAAAAATAATCTAAACCTGGTTGGGTATCAGATTCCTGTTTTACTTTTTTGGGAGAAGATGGTTCAGATATTTGGGCAAGTAAATCGTCTAATCCGTCCTCTAATTCCATTGTGTGTATTTATCATACAATATTTAATATTTAATAGAAAATAACTAGTAAATATAACGAATACCGCTTTGTTTACAAATTACCGGAACCCGAACATATGACTAACAATAGACATTTGACAGATGTCAATGCGACTTCGATATGTCGGTGGACAACGGATGCGCGGATGAACAACGCGTGAACGAAATATTTAGTGATCATAATGCTTTAGTTATGTAAAATGGAATATGTTTTTAGCATATATATTTAAGTACTAATTTTATTTTATCGTCAAGCAAATCATACTCATTTTCTTCTGTATAAATTAATGGCTTCCTTACAATCATACTCCGTGATTTGGAATATATGACACTGACATCTGTCACACAGGTGACCATGACGTTTTGGTGAATTCGTGAGTTGAAGAGGGAATATTTTAGAACTTTGTAGTTTGATAATTTATTCGTTTAGCATTCAAATTATTCATTTTATGAATTTTACATACTCCCCACCAATAAACGTGACAAATAATTAATAATGTTAATTTAAGTACATATTTAATATTTCCACAATTATGTTAAAACAACAAAAATAGACCATGAAATTAACAATAAATAAATCATGAACAAAACATTAAACAAAAACATCGATAATGATTTCGACGATGATGAAATATTTGATGATTCCGCCTTACTCGCTAACTTTGAAACCTCAGCGTTTAAAGATTCAACTTTCACTGATAAAAACGCGAATAAAAACCCGCTTAATATAAGGTAAGCGTTCAGTTTTTAAATATCTTACTACACTCGAAATATTTGTAAATTTTTGAATTTAAACATGGTTTTACAGTGCTCTGTGTTGTGATGAAGAAATAAGTGGTTATGATAGGCTGACCGGCAAAACATGGATATACCCTACGAACTATCCCGTAAGGGACTACCAGTTCAACATCATAAGAGCTTCCATTCTAAAGAACACACTGGTATGTTGATATAATATTTTTTTTAGTGACATAAATTGTTATAATGTTCTGTATAGAGCTGAACACTATTTGTTGCTTATTTATTTACCTTTCTTGTTGTAGTACATTGATTGATAACCATAGATGATAATAGAGGCAAAAGTAATAAGTGGCTATCAAGTAACGGCAAAAGTGAATTTTGGAACAGATAAGGCACTAAAAATGTATATAATATAGTGTGTGACACAGTTTAACTAAAATTACAGCCATTAATTTTTGCACTGTCACCTGTGAAAACTTATACACATAATTTTTATAAAACTCATTATTTCAGGTGAGCCTCCCAACAGGCTTGGGGAAAACATTCATTGCTGCAGTTATAATGTACAACTTCTACAGATGGTACCCCCTCGGCAAAATAGTGTTCACGGCACCTACAAGACCACTTGTGGCTCAGCAGATAGAGGCCTGTTACAATATTGTAGCTTTACCTCCTAGGGATACTATTGAAATGACAGGTAGTATTTGCTGTAACTTTGAAGATTGTGTGATAAAGAATTTATATGTTCATTAAACTCCCAAATTATTATAATAAATTTAATTACTGTACTTTTAGCACCTAAATAAAAGCTTAAATTAGAGCAACACATCAATACTTCTAGTTTTCATAAGATTAAATAGATATTTTCATTTGCTAGTAAAGATTGTTTGCATATTTGTTTGTTTCTGCCATAGAAAAATCCAGCTACTAAAATTATGGATTTTAATTTCCAATACACCAATTATTATCATATTTACTTTCTACTTTAAAAAAAAAAACTTATCTAACAAACCTTTTTCAGGACATATGCATGTTAACACCAGAAAACAACACTGGCAATCCAAAAGAGTGTTCTTCGCCACACCACAAGTTATATACAATGATATCAAATCTGGTATTTGTCCTGGCGACAAATTACGATGCCTGGTTATAGATGAAGCTCATAGGGCAAGGGGGAACTATGCGTATTGTCAAATTGTGTCTACGTTAAGTGATATGGGACATAAGACGTATAGGATACTTGCGTTGTCTGCTACACCGGGAAGTAAAGTGGAGGATGTTATTAATGTAAGATATATTTTTAAGGTGTTTCTTAATTTCGTTCCCTGACAATGTAAAACAAAAAAAAAATAACATAGATAATGAGATTGTTCCTTAAAATAAAACTTGTCAAGAATAATTTATTTATTGTTTGTTCTATTCAAAATAATGACAAAATACTTAATTAAATTCATGAACTTCTAGACATAACTATGAGAAAATGACAAACAAAATTTAAAAAATGTAATTTTTGAAATGTTCTTAGGTAGTGAAGAATTTGAATATAGCTCATTTAGAGCTCAGAACTGAAAATTGCATTGATGTAGCACCATACAGTCATTCAAGGAAAATCAACACTGTTATCATTCAGCTGGGACCTGAATTGACACATTTAAGGCAACAGTATATAGAGGTGATTATTCTTAAAATTTAATTTTTATTTTAATGTGTTTTATTTGAAGTGTTGTGAACCATTAAACACTTAATATATTAAAATAAACATGGTTGCACTGAACACAATCTAAGAACTCAGAGTGTTCCATTTTCGGACTCTTTATATAGTACTTATAAAACTAAAATTTTAAAAGACTTACTTACTTCTTTATAATTAAAATTTGTATTCATAACAGATATTAGATGGCTACGCAAGAAGATTGAAGCAGTTTAACATATTGCCTCAGAATTTGGGCAACCTGTCTAAGGGACGAATTGTTATGCTATATAAAGAATTCCAGACTAAGGAGCGGGGAGCAAGGTAAAAAGTTTAGACTGATTTTTAACGATATTTTAGTTTTGTATTGTTTTGTTTGTATATAATTCTATCTTGTTAATAATAGATTTGATCAAAAATTTACAATGAACTAAAATTTTTATCAATTTGTTTTGTCATATAAATAGAGCATATAATTAAACATTCTGATAATGGATCCAGAAATAGTTTTTGTCTTAAATCTATATTTGCTTTAATTAATAATTGTTATTCTCAATAAATCTAATTACAGACAAAGTAATGATGAATAATGTTTTGGTAGGCAGTAAACTTCATTAAAATTTTGCAACCAATCTCTCAATTTTTCAGACATCCACAACACAACATCATAATGAAAGACTTCACACTCCTTATAGCATTGTACCACGGTCTCGAACTACTGATAAAGCATGGCTCCAGGGTTTTCCTGAACTTCTTCGATGAGCATCCGGAGAAGTCCTGGATACAATCTGATGATGCTCTCACAGCGATACTGGAGAGGTTGAGAGATGATCTTGGTGTGAACCCTTTGTCGTTAGATAGAAGTGTCTTGCCTGATGGAACAATGCCTGAGGTTGGTTTTAGAAAACAGTTTATAATAACTCAATGAGAGCTAACGCCATAAGCAATGAGCAATAAGGTCGCCTATTGTACATTGAAATGTAATTACTGCTCCTATATGTATGTAAGTGGTGTACAATAAAGGATTAAATAAATAAATACCGTTTTTGTGCCCACCAGTTGGCGCCACTGTCGAGGTCCTGATTTAAGCTGAAATATTGCTTTCAACATTTGATATTAAGTTTTAAACAAAATTTACTTAAATAATAATTAATATATAAAAATAATTAATTATTATCGAGCATGCCAGAGTATTGTATAGTTCCATTTTGTTCTGAAAAATAGAGGACACAAGTTTCAGAAAGATAAAACTGTCTCAAAGCAGCAGTTAGATATAATTAGAATAATATTTTTAATTAAATATGTATTTCGTGATTAATCAGAAGTGGTCTAAATAAAGAAAACCGTGTTATCCACTCGTAAACAGTGGCATGTGTAGATCTCACGCTACACTAGCGCCTCTAGCGGTGAATTCACAAACGTTAACGGTCATGATGTTTCGTTATATTAGTGTATAATCTTTATTGTAGAATAAGTGGAAGTTACTTTGAAATAACAGTTGATTATTATAATCATTTGTTTATTTTAGATCCCAAAAAATCTATGCTTTGGTCATCCGAAGTTTTATAAACTCAAGGAAATTATGCTGGAACATTTTAAAAAGGCAAAAGATAAGGGTCAAGACACGAGGGCTATAGGTTCGTATAACGTTAATACGTTAATATTTTTTTGATATTGAACTGACGTTCCACAAGATCATATTAAAAGTCAATTTGAAAAATAAAAAAATTTAATTGTATCATAATTTTATGAAGTTGTCTGCTTTGGATGGCTACTAACCTTTTGAACAATAATTAAGTTTAGAAAGAATCAAAAAACATGGTGTAATGCCATTTGATCTGAAGATCACACATCTATGCACTTTTTTTATGATTTTTATTTTTAACCAAATACCGGAGGACGTCGTTAGTATGTTTGTATGTCCATTTCTTTGGCACGCCCTTCAGCCCAAACGGATGGACGGATTTTGACAAATGAGGTGTTGTTGAATTCGTTAGAATTGTAGCAGTGTCATAATTTATAAACATTTTCAAAATGGCCTCCAGATATTAAAAAAAAGGAAAAGGAAGGGTAATTTTTTATACATGGCGCAGTCGTTTTTTAAAGATATTACTATTATTGTTATTTTTTTAATATTTAAATAAATTTAACAAAAGTATTATATTTTTCAGTGTTCTGCGAGTATCGTGAGAGTGTAAATCTCGTCCATTGTCTATTGTTACAATGTCGGCCTCTTATTACCCCACAGATGTTTGTTGGACAAGGCGCGTCTGGTATGTATTTCATCTACACTATATCTATACAAATATTATAATGCGTAAAGATTTGAATTTTTGTTGTTTGAATTGTATAGATTCCGAAACTACTGAACCGAATTCTTTTAATATTAGAATCCTACATTATTCCTAATGACCATAGGCTATAATATAATATAACATTATACTTCGGGAGCGAAGCCACGCGGAACACTTAGTTAGATTAGAAAAAGAAAGAAGAATTTTTCAGCTAAGCTATATTTTGTTTATTTTATTTTACGTATAATAATATAACGTTTTATGTATAATTGAAAATGTGTAAAATGGATCATTTAAATTTTAAACATCATCAAACATGTTATTCTCAAGTAAATTAAAAAAAATCTAATTTTCTTAATAAATTAAGTATAATTAATTTTTAACTTACTATTTTCAGGTAAAGACGGTAAAACGGTGACGTCACAGAAGCAACAGATGCGCGTGATGCGTTCATTCCGCGCGGGGCTGTGCAACACGCTGGTCTGTACGTGCGTGGCCGAGGAGGGCCTGGATGTGGGCAGCGTGGACCTCATACTGTGCTTCGATATCTCGACCAGGTCGCCCGTGCGATTGGTGCAGCGGTAAGATTAACTTAGGGTGTCCACACAAATACAAACTTAAATAACCTAAAGTAGGTTGCCCACGACAAAATATTTTAGGAAACTTTTGGTACATTGTTATACTTGACTTTATTCGTTTATATGCGTTATTTTATAACTTTATTTATATACGCATTATTACAAGATACAAATAATTATGAATTAACATTGGTGGTTATACGTGTATATTCTACCCCGTGTGGCGACTACTTGGCGTGGGTTAAAATACATGTGTCGCTACCCCATTCCCACCCGTGGGTGTCGTAAGAGGCGATAGAGGGTTATACTGTTGCATAACATCTCCAGCAATTAAAGAGCCGAGCATTGCGCGATTGGGTCAAGCTCGCACCGGTTAATTACCACTACCAGAAGACCGGCTTAAAGCAGTATTGCATTGTGTTTCGTACGGTGGAGGCCTTTGTTCCCATCGCATTCGTCTCCCGTCCTTATCTACTCCTTTCCCAACTTCCTATCATTAATCCGCTCCTTATCCCTTCCTTCAAGCCAGCAAATCATCTGCGACACTTTGATGTTGCAGATGTTCATGGGCTGCGGTCAGTCACATTACATCAGGTGAACTACATGCCACATGCTTGCTATAACATAAAAAATAATCAATATGAAAAATACTCGCAATAAAATAAACAATAGAAAACACTATTTATATCACTTAATATTTTTATAAAGGTGTGGACGAACGGGTCGCGAGCGTGGAGGACAAGTGCATATATTGGTAACAGAAGGAAGAGAACACCAGGTAATTATGTAATACTAGTGGTCGCCTCGTGGTCGAAATTCGACCGTAAACAAATACTTATGTATGTGTGTGTGCAATGCATGGTGGTGTGTGTAATGTTTTATTTATTGATTACTATACTTTATATATTATTTTTAAATAATAATGTTTATACTTTATAAACATTATTATTGAAAAATATTGGCGTTCTGCAGTTCTACTACACATAAACTATAAGTGTGCCAAATTGTAAGCTCCTGCGTCAGCGCAGTTTTCGTGAAAAGGGCTCCAAAGTTTTTGCATCACGTATTAATATATACATTATATGCTTAGCCTTGTAAAAGTTCGTTATGATTGTGTATCGATTTTGACTTAAGAATATTACGAAACTGTAAACAAAGAAGATTTCTCTTTTATGTATCTTTTTATGTTTAATACTAGCTGTGAATATAAAAATGAATATATATAACTGTTTTTCTAGTATTTTTAGTTACATCAGGGCATTAAGTAAAAAATAAATAAGTTAGAAATATATCCAAAAAAAATATTTTGTTTATCAGACGCTCATAGACTGTATGCGACAAAGAGACGGCCTCAATAGCAAAATATTGCAATCAAAAGAAGTGGAAAACAATCTATATAAATGTAACCCGAGGATGATTCCACACGACTTCATGCCCGAGTGTCAGAAGATGCACATTACTGTAACTAAGAAACATGATGGCAAAGATAGGGATAGTGAAAGCAGTAAAAAGGTAATAACAGTTTTAATTTAAATTAATTTCGATGGTATGTTACTATAAAACTAATGGTGATTCGACACGACTTCATGCCGCAGTGTTAGAAAGAAAATCCGTTGAGAATTGCAATAGCTCCTGAAAAATTCTTCTAACACATTTTCATCTTAATCTATACTAATATTATAAAGCTGAAGAGTTTGTTTGTTTGTTTGTTTGAACGCGCTAATCTCAGAAACTATTGGTTCGAATTGAAAAATTATTTTTGTTTTGATTAGACCATTTATCGAGGAAGGCTTTAGGCTATATAACATCACGCTGCAACTATTAGTAGCGAAGAAATAATGGAAAATGTGAAAAAAACGGGGAAAATTATAACATTATGCTACGGGAGCGAAGCCGCGCGGATCAGCTAGTGTTACAATAAAACTAATGGTGATTCGACACGACTTCATGCCGCAGTGTTAGAAATAAAATCCGTCGAGAATTGCAATAGCTCCTGAACAATTCTTCTAACACATTTTCATCTTAATTATAATATAGAATCGACCAAGACATTCTAAACATGTTCATAAACACGTAAAAAATAATGAAAAGGGTCGACGAGACTTTGTTAATTTAATATGATTCTTTTATTTAACTTCATGTTTACGCGATGTATCAGCTGGCCGGCAACGCGGGTCAATGAACGATTAAGAAGGGTTGAGTAAATCATTGGAAAACAAAATCGAGAGCGGGATATTGGAAGAAGAAAGTGGTATAAAAGATACTGTGAAAAAAAAGGCGACAAAAAACGTTCAATACATAAATCATATTAAATTAACCCTCGCAGACTCTTCATTATTTTTTACGTGTTTAGGTAAATGTTCTGAATTTTCTGTAAACAAATGATTTTATTTACAGACGATTCATTTATTAACAGAACATTGTAAGAACATTTTGCTATGTAACACCTTACATATAATCTTCCCTGTTAAATCTATCCGTTGGGTCCATAGGTACATATGGCGAGAAAAGACTTTACTCGTGTAGCTAGTATGTTAAATATTATGAATATAGGAATGTTCATTTTTAATTTTTTTATTGTATCATAAATGCAACCGTTCCTTTAATGTACGATATAAAGTATTCACATATTAAAAAAAACTAAAATGTACAAGTGAAATAATTTTCCAATAAAATTTTCAGGGTCAAAAGGACATAAAAAGTATGTTAATGGGCCGAGCGTCTACAAGCAATGCTAGCTGTTTTATGAAAAATTCTGATGAATTGATAACTGAAGATGAATTTAATGAAGTATTTCCCGATGGTTTATTAATCACCGATCAACTCGAGCAGCCTGTGGAATACTGGTCTAAAAACAAAGGTAAAATAAAATATGTCTTAAATTAAAAAAAAAAAACGAATATGTGTCTGTGCATTTAATTGTTACCTAATCATTATTACACAAAAATCTGTAAATGTAATCCTAAGATTTATTTTAAGATTTATTTAGTTTGTAACTAAAAGTTGTGACCTTAAGTTATTTAAGGTCTATTAACTGTAACTACATAATGCCTGATATAAATAAATAAATAAAAAAAAATAAAGGGGCTCATAAATTCCAGCATAGGTCCACAAATAAACTCTCTCGCTCTCACACACACACATGCAAACCCACTCATCTACTCATTTATACTGTTATGGTGTTAAAATTATATTCAGTATTATAATTAAATAATGTTTAATAAGACTTCCTCTGTTTAACATTGTTTATCAGTAATAAGGTGAGAGCTCTGGGATCTGTAGCTAAGTTTAACTAATACCACAGATACCGACATACCGACCAATAATTGTCGGTTATTTGAATTGTTTAATAAATAAAAATAAATTATTTTACTGAGTCAGATATTTGACTTCTTTTTCAGAATCCATTCAAGAGATAAGCAAGCAAGACACTAACGGTATAAAATTACACACATGGTTAGAGTGGCAGAGGACATTACAAAAGACTGTCAATATCGGACACTCTGTAGATACTGAGATATTGACTTCATTGCTAAAGTGTAGTGATGCTAAGAGATTTGATGCGCCACCTTCTACACAAAATCCAAGTATGTATTGTTATCCTATTAATATTATAAGAGCGAAAGTTTATGAGGATGAATGTATGGATGTGTGTTTGTTGCTCTTTCACGCAAAAAAATTGAACCGAATGTGATGAAACTTGTTTTACAGATAGGTTTATAGTATCCAGAATAACATATAGGCTACTTTAATCCCTGAATTTTTCATAGGTCAGAATGAAACCGAATAGAAAAAGAAATAGAAGTGGGGCTAGTGTTTAATATGATTTTTTCAGTTATCTTATTTCATGACCCAATATATTTATAAAGTATAAGGGATAGTGTAACATTCTTTTAATTAAAAATTACAAAATTAATACCGATATATAATTTCAGCATTCAACACTCAAGATTTTGCAACTCAAAATATAGTAAAGAATGTACCATCACCTATAAAACCGAAACAAACTAAAAAGAAGGCTAAGCTTCCAGTGATTAAATCACCGAATAAAAAAGATGGCGACATACGAGCGCTTTTCAGTACAGCGACTAAATCTACAAAGAATTATACTAAATTATTAAATGATCTAGGAATACAAAATAACGGAAATGTCCCTACTAGTCTAATTAACTTATTAGTTGATCTGAATTTAGAAGTCACTAACAGTATAAAGAAGTGTTTTATATGTTTAAATGTATGTGATTGTAAAATTATAAAAAAAATGCAAGAAAAAAGTTGTCCTCCAATTTTATTACTAAATCAACCTCTTAAATTACCCGATATTTCATTAATAGATGAAATTAAAAGCGATTCTATAAGAAAATGCGCAAAAGGTTACAAGAAAGAACTTAGTTTACAAGAAAATCATAATGATAACATAAATAATGTTTCTATCGGTAATCATTCCAAAAATTTCGATCTAGAGTTTGATTTTGATTTCTCAAATTCAGCGGTAGAAGATAAAGAAATAGTAGTACATGATAAAGCAGATAATAATTTTGATATAGGTGACATTGAGGATATTTTCGAGAACAGTAGTCCAGAAGAAGTACAAGAAATCAAAAACGAAGTAAAGACAGAAGATCCCAAGAATACGTTAGGCTTTTTTGGCCTGGATAGCATTGATGACATTTTTGCCGATTCCGACGATGATGCAATGGCGAATTTTGAAACTGAAGAAAAACCTTCCAATACAAATATAAATAATGAAATTAATGAAAAACATTCTCATATTAATACTGAATGTATGAATAAAATAGAAAGTGACGAAGATATTATTGCCAGTAGTGATATTGTACCAAAACCATTGAACTCGATGGAATCTGATTCATATAACGTAAAGAGTCCATCCATACTATCCGGGAGATTAAAAAGTGATAATGTACCGACTTCACCTATACTTTGTAGTCAGGCACGAAAATTCCAACTTAGTACAAAGAAAAACCGGCTAAAAAGTTCTACTCCTGTGAGCAATGCAAAGAAGAAATTAATGCTTAAGCCTGGATTTGATAAAATAGAACCACCTCCTTGTCCAAGTTCATCTAAACATAATAACAAACAAAACAATAATTTAAATAAGGATATAACAGCAGATATGAGCAATAACAAAAGTATGTTCACAATAACTCAACTAGTCGAAATGATAAACACTAGTAATAATAATTCAACATTTAAAAAACCTAATTTAGAAACCGATTATAATAAACTTGATATAAATGAAAGAAGTTGTTCACCGATTCTTATGACGCAACAAGATATAAATAAATCAATAGTTAATAGTAAACGTAAAAATCGGAATCAAACGCAAAATACTAAACAAGAAAGTTTAATTATTTTAGATAGTGATAGTGACTCAAATGATGTTACTCAAGAATACGATCTGAATAATTTTAAAAATAATGATTCGGCTAATTTGAACCTTGATGTTAGCCCTATAATAAGTCAAACAATAAGGAAGAATAATGATTTTAATACAATATTAAATAAAAATAAACTTATACAAGATGAAAAAGAAGAGAAAAACCAAGAAGCAGTCGACCACTCCTTTAGTCTTGAACAACAATTCAGTCCTAAAACTGTTAAAAGAAAATTTGAAGAAGACGACGAAATTATATCGTCCCCATATTTTAGTAAAAAACAGAAAGTAGACCAACCTAATGCAAAATCTCTAACTCTAAGAGAAAAGGTGTTAGCCGCATTGTCTTCAAACAAATTTGATATTAACACCGAGGATGATGTAACTGCTAATTTTGCTTTCCACTCCCCACGATTTTTCTCGCAAAAAGAAAATCAAGATCCCATAAAAAACGAAGTTAAAAGTAGTCACAGTGACGACAAAAAGAATGTAACAAGTAATTTGGACATACTTCAACAATTTAGGAAGGATAGTAAACTTCCTCCACGTAAAAACAACTTTATGAATACTCCTCGAAAAGGTTCATTGTCTAAAAATAATGGTCATTTTGAGGACAGCGATGATGACTTCGTAGATAATGATCTCAACTTCAGAAGTCAAAAGAACACGCGCATACCGAATAATACACAAACGCCAAATCATAAAGTACGAAAGGTGAGCCTTTATTATAATCTTTAATTAATTGGACTAATGAAAATTTCATTTAGATTTTTTCTTTATAGTAAAAATCAAAGGCAATTATAATTCAATATATTGAAAGTAGTTATCTTTTGGAATACTGAGAATTATGTAGTTCAACAACTGTATAATTAATACTGGTGTGTACTCTGGTACAAATCACTGATAAGTGATAAAGTCGCCTTTTATATTGTATTCTATGTAATGTTTTTTAGGTTTTATTTTTGTTTTTCTTTATTTTTTTTTAAATAACGTGTCTTGAAGGTGAATGAGGTGTCTTGGCCGATTATAAATTAATATATTTTATTATTCCTTTTTAGAAAAAGCCCAAAGGCACCGATTTCTTAGAACTAGAAGCAGAAGTGTCCACAGACGCGGAAAGCGATTCAGACTCTAACGACAGTACGGGCAGTCTTAAACACTTTCTGTGCGATGATGATGAACCCAGTACAGATATGTTGCCGCATTATTTGCAATCTGTTAAGTGAGTATTATTATAATATTTTTTTTATATTCAGTGCTATTATTATAGGAGGTTAGGGTATAAAATGATACACCAACGATCACTGAATCACTGTATATTTCACTATAATATATACTTTCACTTCTAGACCGTTGAGAAAGCAAATTCAAACTAAACAGACAATCGTGGGTGGCGGTTATTTTATACTTAAAGTCAAGTCAGTGATTGTTGATTATACTCATACAGATTAATTTTTATTTTATTTTATTTGAAGGAACACCAACAATACATGTACAGTACATTTAAAGAGAAAAAAAAATACATATCATGGTAATTTTTGCATATTAATTCCAACAATTATTAATATTTTTTTATATTCTTATGTTTTTATACAAAGTATTTTATACTCTACACCATCTACGACTTTCCTGTATTGAGTTAATCTCCGTCCTATAATATGGTTGCCTGGAAGAGATGGCTTTGAAGCCATAATACGGCAAATTATACTTTTATGTCATATCGTACCTATTTTATTATTTTTTCTTAGGTATATAATAAAGAGTATTCATTCATACATTTAACTAAAAGGTGATAGATCTTATAACTTTTTGTCGAGGTTGGTTCTAACCAATGAGGCAAAGTAAAAATATTCTGATATTTTTAGTGCTCCATCTTGATTCATAGATGAAGTAGACCAAAGGACCAGAAGGGACCAAAAATGGAATGTTCTATTGTAACTCCACAGTGACTTGCTCAATATAATAACCAAAATAAGACTATATAATTTTCCGTGCGATTTAAATCAACTCCCTTCCATTGAAACATATTAAGCTTAAATTTTCTAATACGGGCACTATTTTTTTTAATATTTATATGTTATTATGTTTTGCAGAAGTCCCGTAAACGGTGTATTTAAAATCCCTGAGTTGCCAAAGAAATACAATAAGGAAGATATTTTATCGCAATATGTTGAAGAAGACTCATATGAAATGGTACGTAAATTACTATTTAAAAATATTAACACGCATTATGACTAACTAGCCGCGCCCCGCGGTTTCACCCGCGTAACGTCTGATCCCGTGGCAACTCCGGGATTAAAAGTAGCCTATATGTTATTCTGAACCCTTACCTGTATGTATACCAAGTTTCATCATAATCGGTGCAGTAGTTTTTGCGTGAAAGAGTAACAAACATCCATACATCCATACATCCATACTTACAAACTTTCGCCTTTATAATAGTAGTAGCATGAGACTGACAGACTGTCTGATTTGAGTATAATTTTATTGATTTGGTAATAAAAAGTTGGCTTATCCACATTTATATAAAAATATTTCAAGCTTAATTTTTGCATCCTCTTTTCAATACTTAAATTTAAATGATAAATCAATCAATACATTAATAAAATGTATGTTATATTCATTTTTTACACAATTTGCATGAGATATGGCAATGGTCTATTGCGCTGAGGGGTGTGGATTTATCTATACGAGTAGAAAATTATTATGTGATGAACATTGTAATTTTCTACCGTCTGGGTGTTAATTTATCTATAGTATGTATGTGTTGACATAAAAATAATGTTAAAGTTTGTCTATAATTTATCTAATTTCCATAAGAAGGCGTAGTCTTGTCCCAAACTAAGCAAAGCTATGGAAACTAGATAAATGATAGACATACTTTAACATACTTTTTGTTAAATGTTCCTGAGTATTTATATAATTTATTCTGTTGTAATCTTATTTGCAGGATAGTTTCTGCGTAGACTCTCACATCGGTCTGACTCAAGCCAACGATATGTCAGAATTGGAAATAGCCGAGATGCTTCTAGAAGAAAAACGACGGAGTAGAAAAAAACTTAAAAATAATGAACCTCCTGTAAATAATAGTCAAAGTCCAGTTATAAGACGAAAGTTTAAAAAAGTCAAGAGATTAATAGACAGTGATTCTGATGATAGTAGTTAGGAGTTATGAGAAATCTTTATAAATATTTAATTATACAACTATTTATTTTAAATACGAGCTCATGTGAAATATACATTAAATTATTTGTAATTAGTATATATTGTTTCCAATTCGCTTGGGCACTTATATCTCTGTGATAATTTGTATTATAATTTCTGTGTAATATAAAAGTGTATTGCTAATAAAAAGGATGGACTGTAAATTTATGTATTATTATTTTTTTAACATTTCATTAAGGACTGAATGTCAGGAAGGATAGACAATGTCCAACTAATGTTACTCTTTTATACTAAAACTACTGAACCGATTATGATGAAACTCGGTATACATATAGGTAACCGTATAAAACAGGCTTTTTATCCCGAAATTCCCAAATGATAAGATGTTACTAAGTAAAGACTAGTGTAAAACAAAGCATTTCCTATTATTTTTCATTATTTACAATAGACGCGCACACACAAACATTATTATCGACAATGCATAAGTATGCAGTAGTAGAAGTCTACTTTAGTCATTTCTTGTGTTTATTTTAAGAAGTTAGTATCACGAAAATTCTTGGAAATAAGTGATAGGTAAGGTAGTCATACAATTTTGAAAATACTTATGTAGACATTAAGTTAGGCTGTTTATTGACAATATTATGCGTGCGTTTGAATACTAACGAACCTCAGCAAGTGGTGTCAATTGCAATTGCAAATAACCAAGAAATGGTCACAAATGAAAGTCATATTAAAAGATCATTTTTGGTGAGTTTCTAGGTTCGATCGGTGTAAATAAGCAACAAAGCAAATACTATATTTTATACCATTCTTTATTATTATACATTATTTAGTATAGTTTAATAGCATAGGCAAAACAAGTATATTGCTTGAATTGAATGGACTTTTTTTGAAGCCAGTCTATTTAAATTTTCACTTATTTCTCTATTATTTTTTTGTTAGCTTATTCGATTTTATATTAAACAAAGAGATAATATTGCAAATTCCTTAAACACGAGCACTTTATTTAACTTGTATGAACAAAACGCCCAAACAAAACTTTTAAAATTATATTGTGACAACCAATGTAAATGCACCTCAAATGGCACAATCATGTTATATTCCCCTTGCATATATTTTTTTCTTTGGGAATTAAGCTCAAACAATGTTAACTACAATTAATTTCTTGTCATCTTGACCATTCATCACATTTGCACAAATAACACACAATTTTCATCATCAATTTTATTCTGTCTATATCACTGTAATTTATTTGCGAAAATCATTCAGTCCTTATTTCCGTAGTTATCTTCTTTTTATGAATTTCTTCCAACTCGGCCTGAAGCTCTGAATATCGCTTTTGAAGCTGCTTCTCACGCTCTGTCTGACGATTTACGTCCTCTGTTAATGACTGGAAATAAATTGTTTACCAATCAGAAAACATCGGAAGAAGGATAATTAACAAACTTATCGCTTATAGAAATCTTTAAGTACTTTAAAATTAGTTCTTGGTGTATATGTGTCTAAAATAATCATGTCTTGTGGCCACCAAATATACAGATATCTTCTGTATCAAACACAACAAAAAATATGAGTTTTTACATATTTAAAGGTAAAACTAGTTCTTGGTGTCTATTTGTCTAAAATGATCATGTCTTGTGGCCACCAAATATACAGATATCTTCTGTATCAAGCAAAACAGAAGATTCCAGTTTTGACATGTTTATCTGTATGGCAAGCAACAATTTTCTTAATAACAGACAAAATACCTATAATTTGTTTTACAAAGGGTAGGAGTGGCTTTTCTTCTTTCTTGGCTTTGTATACATTAATTATTGTTTAATATTAAGTTTACCTCTATCCTCCTAGGAATGGCAGCCTTCTCCTGCTCTGCGAGGAACTTGAAGGTGGAAAGCTCGAGGTTAGCTTGCTCTATCTGGTCTTGTAACTCTTGGAACTGCTTGATCAGTGATGCAGTCCGGCTTTGGTATCCACCTATTGAGACATTTATGAGTAACTGTTATTAACAACAACTTCATTGAGATTATCTTTTAATAATATTTTTTTTAATTAATTAGGATTAAGCCGCTAAGTTATGTTGTGTTTGAAAATCTCAAAACGCCATAATGTTTGCTCATAGTCGTAATGAAATGAATATAAACAATGTAGGAATTTTATGTCCAAACAATATTATAACCAATTTATTACAGTTTATATGCTGAACTCTTTTATTATAGTACTAAATAGTAAAAAGTAATATAGGAAACAATAAACAAAACGGAATAGTTAAATATTACAACATACTTAAAATTTTTTTGATGAACAAAAAATATTTAAAAATTCCATGCCCATGTTACAAAATCCTTAATATTTATAGAACTCACCCGTCAAAACCCTAAGTTTCTTCTCCATCTTGGAGCATTTCTTGGCTTCCTTGGCCATATGACTGCGGTTCTGTTCCAGTCTTTTTTCAGCTGATTCTAACCGGTCTTTCTTGCTCGCCAAATTTGCTCGAGTATATCTGTTTTGCCCTGGCAAAAAGAGAACCTGAGGAAGATATATATTACACTAATGAATTGTATGTAAGTCACATAGCAATTTTGTAAAATTTGGAAAGGAATAACATTTGCATGCTACTTTTTAGTAGGAAGAAATCTCATGACGTTTTTGATTAAAAACTTTTGTATTCATGTTATGAAGTGAATAAACTTTTTAAATTAAAATGGTGTAGACTAACTGCTCCACAACATATGGTGACCTAGAATCATTTCATCAGTTTTAGGATGAAATAGCATGTTCGAACTTGACTATTTTCTCTTTCTATCTATTTGACGTTAATAAATCTATTTACGTCTAAATTTAAAGTAAAGAAATATAAGACGAGCTGATATTGTTTAAAGTCCCCACTAAATTAATAAAATAAGTAAACAATATACTTCTTCTGTCTATAATGAGTAGGCGCCAATTTGGCAACCTTTTTATACTATACCTTTTTTAATATATTTATTATTAAAATTATATCTTTTTAGGAATAGCATTCAACCAATCACTAAGGTAACCATGTCTTTTTTTTCTGAAAACATTACCTGTGCAAGACACTCCTCCCACACTTGCGTGTACGCGTCCATGCTCAAGTCCCCGTGCCCCATGCCCGCCTTCACCACCTCCATCTCCTTGTCCAGCAGACTCCTGGCTTCCTGCAGCTCTTCCGCTGAGAACTGCTCGTAGGGATGATGCTCCAAATAGGCTAAATGCGCTGCTTGCTGTTGGACCACTTTCTTTTCACCTGGAAGAAGTTTAATAATTAATACACAAAAAATAAATGGTGAATTTTTGAAGGGTTCGCATTGTCTAGTTGTAGAAATCTGTTAATATTGCGAATGTACAAGAGGCGAGAGGTGATTTAAGTAAATGATCGAAATGAATGAATGACTGATGGCGCAAGTAGTGCTATGAGAGTCGGCATTAATAAGGCAGCGGGGTCACACACACCCGGGGCTACTCCCTGTTGAACTTCTCGAGATACAGTAAACGCGGGCCTGGGGTCATATTAACAAAAACTTTTACGAATCTTGTTTCGATTTTAGACACACACATACACTACAGCGGCGGGTCGCACACGCCCAGAGCTATAGTGTCACACACCTGGTGGGTCGAGTAGCGCGTCATAGTGCAGCATGGTCAGCATCTCGGCCTTCAGCAGCTCCTCAGCGCGCTGTAGAGCAGTGAGTGGTGCGGCGCCTCTAGCTCCGGAGGGCACTACAGCGGCGGGTCGCACACGCCCAGAGCTATAGTGTCACACACCTGGTGGGTCGAGTAGCGCGTCATAGTGCAGCATGGTCAGCATCTCGGCCTTCAGCAGCTCCTCAGCGCGCTGTAGAGCAGTGAGTGGTGCGGCGCCTCTAGCTCCGGAGGGCACTACAGCGGCGGGTCGCACGCACCCGCGGCGAACGGCTGCACTGCGCAGCGCTAATTCTGCTGCACCTATAAGTTAATCGTTAACATTTGCCTTATGTAATCGTTTTTAAAATAAGATTATCATTTTAAATTATAATTTACAATTTAACTCTTGATCATGGCAGAAGAATACTTTTAAATTTAAAGTTTAAAGCACTTGAATCATTGTAGGTGTACAAAACCCATTAATTTTTGCAATTTTAATTGAATTAAAAATATAAAACACTTACGTTTCTCCTCCTGCTCCCTGACCATTCTAGCGTCCTTATCGGCCTGGTCCTCAATCCCATTCTCATTGGATGTGTCCATCTGGTCATCATTATCCTGGTCTGGGACCACAATCTCATAGTCATTCCTTGGTGTAGGCAACGAAAGGAGGGCAGTGCGAACTGTCGATTTTAACTATACAAAAAAAACAAAAAAAGGTATTTTTTTATAAGTTCCATTTTATATTATAACTTTTAAATTAACGGAATTTAATAACGATTCATTTGTAAAAATGTGTGGAGGATGGTATAATTCCTCCAACGAAAAGGGAGGATCCTCGACCAGTCCGAACCACAGGACTGGCCGGCCGTTAGGCCCCAAGGATTGATGTTTTGGAAGTGGTATATATACTAAGCGGCGAAAATATTTCGACATCGCGATTTAGGAATTGTGACGTCACGTGACGCCACAGGACTCCCCCCCCGAGACCAGAGGTCGAACCTTGTTGCCTGTGCCAGGAGCAAGTTCCAGTGAGTCGGAACTGAATGCCGCCTAGTTCACAGTGAGTCGGAACTGTGCGGTGATGCTGCGTAAGCTCCGCGTTGGAGTGTGCAGTGAGATGTGGCTGAGGGATCGGACCAGACATGTGCAGTCGCTACATGTTAGTGGACAGGGTACCCAGCGTAGCCGAGAATGCTCAGACTGGCGGGCGGTTGGCGGGGAGGGAAGGGAGTGGATATGGTATTAACGGATGATCAGAAGGAAGGTGTTCAAGATAGGGCTCACCACTGTGGAGGATGGTATAATTCCTCCAACGAAAAGGGAGGATCCTCGACCTGTCCGAACCACAGGACTGGCCGGCCGTTAGGCCCCAAGGATTGATGTTTTGGAAGTGGTATATATACTAAGCGGTGAAAATATTTCGACATCGCGATTTAGGAATTGTGACGTCACGTGACGCCACAAATGCAATGTGAATAGAGAACCTATATCCCTTTCGGTATGAACCCAAAAACATTGTTAATCACAATGTTACTCTGACATACATCTGTGGTTCTGCCTTTTTAAACTTTTCACCATGTTGTTAAAATTGTGTTTAAACAAATAATGTGGTTAGCATTCATAGATAGATTTTAAAAAATATCATAAAAAAGTTATTAGTGCCCTTTTTTGAAAAATTTAAAAAATAATTATTGTAGATTAATTATTGAATTTTTATTGTAAATTGGTATGAATATAAAATGTTACCTGTTTCTGTATCTGACGATGTTCTGATGGAGTGTCTCCCGCGCTTATTCTGTCTTCGGGATTTATGCTTAACTTATCTCGAAGTCCAGGCGTCTGTAATTACATAATATTTAATAATTTAAACAATTGATTTCACGCAATATAACATTTAACATAAATCTTATAACACTTTTTTTGCATTGGGCTTAACAAGAAACAAATAATTATAAAAATAACAGATTAAATAAGAAAAAATTAACACTTTTGCGTTGAGCTTAACAAAAAACAAAAAATTATAAAAAAATAACAGATTTAATAAGAAAAAATTAACACTTATTGCTTAACAAGAAACAAATAATTATAAAAATAACAGATTTAATAAAAAAAAATTACGTACTACCAATCCAGGTTGGGTCGGGCCGTGTCCCGGAGTTGCGAAACTGCCGGGTGTAGAGACCTCACTGCGCGATGATCTGAAAATATTTTTTCCATGTTTAAGACTTATTTTCTTTACTAATCGTTGTAATAAAAAATCTTGATATAAAACAAATTAATTATCTAAACAGGACATGCGACTGGACAGGTTGGGCTGAAATTTGGCATGCAGGTAGATGTTATGAAAGCATCTGCTAAGAAAGGGTTTTGATCAATCCCAGAAGTCCCACGGGAACGGGCTATATATGCGGATGTATCCTTGGGGCACAGCTAGTTTTTCTTTAAATTTATAAAAATCAATATAAATTATACTTTCATGTTATGATCAAACATATTAAAATATTAAAATGATGGTTGCAGTTATTGTTTAGTCATACAATTTTGTCACTAAATGTCAAAAAAATTAAAAATTACATATATTTTTTTCAATACATATTACACAGTTATATGGATATAGACCTATGATCTATATCAATAATATTTCAAAAGTGTCATTTTCGTGCGAGCCAAATAGTAATAAAATATATTACCTGAACGGAGTAGCAAGTACAGTATTAGGCGTGGCCAAAGCCTGCGACTGAGGCAATGCCCCGGAGAAGTCAGATTCATGCAGCGGAGTGTTCAGGCCTCCCTTGAGGGGAGTGTCCACGTGTGTGAGCGCCATCACGTTCTGGGCTTCCATCAGGATGCTGTAAGGAAGCATTATGTTTTATTATTTATTACTAGTAGGAAGATAATACTGATTATACTTTCCAAATTTAATTAGTCCATCAAACACTTTGCAGAAAAAATATCTTGTATTTAACCTTGGTCGACAAATCTATAGAAATCTTTAATAACCAATAATTCACACTCATATTACACAAATGCCTTAAAGTCGACTGGAGCAAAGTTATAACTTAATGAGTCAATTAAATTGACCGAATCGCGAAGGCGCAAAAAAAACCTAAATTAAAAATAAAATAATTTATTTCTCAGAAGGAAATACTACAATTAATTTTACATGCTAAACTTAATTAAGTGATTCCGGGGGATGTTGCAACATCGATTCCTCGTATGGTCCATAGGTGTGCTGTATTGCAGCAACAATGCTAGGAATCGACTTGGGTAGCATCGCTGTACTTTTGTAAAGATCAGGGGTGGCCAACTTGATTTGACCCAAAATCTCTTGTTCACTAACGAGACCCTGTGCGATCTACCAACTACATACTTCTAGAATTATTAAATGAAACAGCATAGTTCAGTACACAATCATGTAGCATTTTTATTTTATTAAGAGAAAAAACCTAAATATGAGAATTATACTTAGTACTTAACTACTTATTTACACATATATTAGTGTGAGCATTGCCTCTGAGTATCTTCCAAAAGACTGCGTAACATAGAGAATAAATACCGTGACGGTATTTATATATTTGCCTTGCCACGATCGACTGGACTAACAGTCGCGATCGACCTGTTGGCCACCCCTGGTATAGATTGTCTATCTGCACATAACAAGTCTAACGTTGTCAGTTATTGTGTCCGTTATGTTGTTTTTATTTATTTATTTATTTATTAGCCATACCAACAGTGTACACTAAAAAGAATTTACGTATAAATAAGTAAGGTACCGGTCGTGCGTAGCGGCGGG